>BMAW01074179.1:958591-993780 GCA_019974015.1 Nephila pilipes
TTTTTTTTTTTTTTTTTTTTTTTTTTTTTTTTTTTTTTTTTTAGAAATTGACAATGTTACAACTGGCAGTCTTGATAAAAATTTCTTCGTACTTTTTTTAAAAAATTTTTTTAATGTTTTTAGCACCCGAGTGAGAAGAATAGTCCCACTGTAGTTCATGCATGTCGTAAGAGGCGACTAAAATGGGTACCCAATATCTAGTGTTATAGCTGGGCGCCCTTTCCCTGGGGATTATACCAGGGGATTGGTCCTCCAAGTTGGAGGACCTCTGAGACTTGCCTTCGTTAAGTAGGTACGGGCATCGTGACCCCGACGCACCCTCGTGATCTTTTTCTTTCTTATGGGTTTAATGTCTTTGGTAAACACGGGCGACGCGCCCCTGGGATACCATAGCGATCCTCTTCTATTTTCGTCCCTTTTAGTCAATCAATTTTTTTATCTCTTTTTTTTCACACGTCTGGTTCATAGCTTTACACTTACTTTATTTGGCGATTCAACACTCACGGATTCAAACATCTAGATTCACAGTTACTTCTTGTCATCGCACCCCATGGCTCTTGCGCCATTAAGCGCCACCATTACTCACTTAATATTTTTAAATTATTTGCTCTCTTTGTAGCTGTGTGGCAGCCCAAACTGTTTTTTTTTTTTGTGTGTGTAACCCCTAACGGTCTTTCACATACTATAATTCGAGAGGCCAACTCCCGCTCCGCACAACGCGCACCACTGTTTGGGAATTGCTGCACTAGTGTGTGTTTACGAGTTATTATTAATTTTATTTTGAGCAATATGATTATAATGAAATTTATTTCAATATATTCAAATTATTATTTTTTTTTTTAGCTGTGTGACTATCATAAGTGTTTTTACTTCGTGTACCACTTAATGGTCACTCACGTAACCCTTGGTTTAGTTCTTATTAACGTCGCGCTGGAAGCAACACGATGGCTATTGACGACGGACCTCGTATTTTTGAACCTCGGTCAAGTGACAAGGACGACACCTGAGCTAGCACCCCCTCTCCTAACGTAACCCTTGTAGTGCTCGTACCACCTGTTGAGAATCACTGAACAAATGTATAAGAGATATTTTAAATTTCATTTTGAGCATTATAATATTATTAATAAAGTGGCCGCGGTATCCTAGTGGTCATAATTAGGGACTCGCGGCCGTCGTTGTGGGTACGAGCCCTTGATGCCTATAAAAAAACCCATATAACGGGGTTGATGCACGTTAAATTTGGTCAAGGTCCAAAGTCCTCCCGTTCGCGTGATGTGGAAATTTGGTGGGGGGGAGGGATTTTAGTCCAGGTGTCGTCCTCGTCAATTGATCGAGGTTCAAAATTACGAACTCCTGTCACTGCCAATAACCCTCGTGTCTTATTCTCAGTGTGACGTTTCTAAAACAATCGCAATAATATCAAAAATCTTTTTTATACTTTAAGATTATTCTGTCCTTTTTTGAACGGTGTGGCCGCCATAACCGTTTATTTTCGCCACCCCTCCAACGGCCTTTGACATACCCCTTGGAGTATGCTTACCATTTGATTAAGAGCCTCTGCACTGATGCATACGAACTATTTAAAATTTCCATTTTGTGCAATATAATAATTATTATTATTCTTGTTACTATCATACACCGCTTCACCCTGATGTCAAACATGCAGTTTTAGCGCAGTATACATCAATAAAACCTACTCATGTTTGTTTTTCTGAAATGAAATATTTTTATTCAATGTTATAAGACACGATCAAAAAAAAAATATGAAGTGGAACGAAAACATTCTTCGCATTTTACCTATTACGTAAAATGAGTTTTTTTTTTATTGTGTGTGAACCCATACTTTATACTCATTCGTACAAGTGTTCATTATATATTTTCCAGAAAACATGACCAGAATATACACAATACATTTTTTTCGTAAAATATGGTTTTAAAGTGATAAATTGAATAAATAAATACTTATATAATATTGAATAAATAATTGCTTGTTTAATCAAAGGTTCTACCTCAAAAACATCCTTCTTGTAAAGAATAACTTCCTCTCTACTTACTCACGATATGTGAAACCATACTGTTCTTAAAGATAAATGATGTCCCAAACGGCCCCTTAGAATATTAATTTCATTCCTCCTTTGAACTATGTCGCGAATAGCGTGAACTTGAACTACATATTCTTGAAAGAGAATATAACTCGCGCTTTAGTATAAAGATCCGGTGATAAACACTTTTTAAAAGAAAAACTTTTTGATATGCAATTGCTTGTGTCGATGCTCTTTGTTAAATAACATTCATCTGTGATGATATTTCGTGAAACGAGATCAAATACGCTGGACTTGCAAGACAAATCTAGTATTTTAATGGACGTATATGTTTCGCTAAATCATTGTAATGCAAATCTTGCAAACGAGGCGATAGGTGACGAACTGATTTCAATGTCTGGAGCATTTCATGAATCTTAATGATTTTGTGATGCATGCAAATTTTGGTTAATGGCTAGGATGTGCACTGAGTTGCGTGTTGCTTTGATGTATAATCTGCAAAGGTCGCTCGTGATTTTTCACTTAAGTCTGGTTTTGATATCTTCCTGCTACAAATTCTTTCCTCGTCTATCTTTTTTTTATGTATAATTTTCAAATTTTTAGATCGTGCAAAGATGACATGTTAGTCTAGAACTGGCCTGCCCAACCCAAAAGGGAAAGAGGATTTGCGGGCATCTTTGGAAACATTTTATTCCTTCGGGCTGCGTTATATATATATATATATATATATATATATATATATATATATATATATATATATATCTGTGTGTGAGAGAGAAGGATAGAGAGATGAATTCGATTTATCACCTTTTTAATTTTGGCTCTCTTTAACGCCATTTAAAATTCTCATGTTAAAAACTACTACTACCTTCACTCTTCGAGTAGCGGCAAATGACTAATTCTTCGACCTACCTCTATTAGACAAATCAAACACATTTTATAATAAATTAAGGGAAATTATATTTTATTAAATTAAACGCATTTGTTCGAAATGTAACTTAAAAATGTGTCTTGCTAAAGAAGAGCGCGGGTATCATTAGTAATTTAGCACTGCTGGTGCTAAATTACTAGTGATCAAAAGACACCGAGCAGTCAGTCTGTCTAGAACGAAACACTTCTGGATCAGATATGTTAGTCTTTCTGCAGATTGCCTGCTGTTATTTCGCATGATCCGCGCGTCGCATTACCTCCCCGCGTCTAGTAATAGATACCCGCGCTCTTATTTAGGTTTGTTGATTAGGTATACATTGTGTATCGCTCACTCACATAAGACGGCCCTCGCTCTTTTTAAAATGGTTTCAACTTTGTAATTGTTTCTGAACAAGAATATAGATCAAAAATTGTGACGTGATAGTTGAGTCAATGTAATGAAATATTCCCGTAGTGATGGGATACACTTATGGTTAAATGTTCTCTTTGATGTGCAATAAAAGTTTAAATTTTTGTTCAAATGACCCAGCTCTGCGTGCCACATGCGGGCCGCAGGTTGGCCAGGCCTGGTCTAGAGCAATTGTCTTCAAACTTTGTCGACTCACGGAACTCTTAGAACTATAAGTGTTTTTTCGGGGAACCCCATCCAACCCTTAGAAAAATATATTTTTTAAAGCAAATTAACATGTTACGTTATGTACGGACAATTAAAGAAAAGTGTAGTATTTCTTGAAAAGAAAGTTTAATATTATTCATTTAATAGTATTAACTTGGGCTTCAGGTATACCCTTGTATTATATTTAGTGACAGTGGTGTACTTGAGTATTTTTACAAAAACTGTCGAACATTTAGATTTTTTTTATTTATTTACACGTCGAATGTTTTGATATGACGATAAGTTGCCCTATTTCCTTCACTGACAAGAATGATACAGGCTTCTAATTAATTTTCAAAGATAATTAAATGTATATTAATATTTTTTTGTTAATGAATACCAGTCAAAATGATAACTAGTCAACACTAGTTATCATTTTTTTTCCGAATTCATATTTTGACTCGTGGAACCCTGGGGCTGCACGGTACACAGTTGAAAGTTGAGAGATTGGTTCTGGTTTGAGTAATTGAATTTTTGATGCCTAATTAAAGATTATCGAGAGGTAAAAAGTTTGTAGCTGGACTTTTGATTTTTATAAGTTATTCCTTAACAGGGGCCATTTTTAATAGTATTTATATCAAAATGTTTTAGGGATGGAGTTTGATTCAAGAATACAACTTTTACGTGGGCTATTCGCTTTGCTTTCCTCAACTAACATCTGGTTTTACTTTCTGATTTTTTCATTTAAATTTCTAAACTCCTTTCCAACCAAACGAAACGCGATTACGCAAATTTACAAATAAGGAGGGCAGTGAATGGATGTAAGGAATACACAAATGAGACAGTGAAAGGAATATTAGAGTCAGTAATGATTTGGTAGAGAAATTAGTAGTGATTAATAGGGCGTAGACATAGTTGAGAGCGAGACACGTGAGAACCTACATTGATTGTTGTCCAACAGAGATTCAGAATCTCTCAGAGTGAGGAAGAGCTAGAGAAATCGTTCTTACACAGTTATCGCTCCTTAGCCTTCGTGAGTTAATTTTTACGAAAAGAGATTTGAATACGAGTTAGTAAGCTGGCAAAATTTATCTTTACATTACTACATTACAAACTACATTACAAACGCGTTGAGGTAGAATGGATTGAGATAGAGAGTAACTCTGCGTATTCGTGATTTGACGATTAATAAATCGAGTTAGTTCCTATCCGATGTCTCTTAATTAAATTGTGAACTTCTTGCCTCCTCAGAATACGTTTAGATTTTGTTACAATGAAAGTTGAAATTAAAAATGGATGTTATTTAGAAAATTAATTTAGCTTATTAGATAAAATTAATTAGATTTTTGAAAACCTCTATTTGGTAGGAAGTATGTTCATAGCTGCCTTTTGGGTGCTGTTGAAAGATTTATTTCTTAAACACTATTGAATTTGATGGTGAGTAACTTTCCACGGCATTAGAAAAGGTTAAAACACCAAAGAAGTGCTCGATTTAAGATAAGTTCATTAAAATCAATAAAAACAAATTGATAAATAACAATTATCACCAAAAACTACTGTCATTCTTGTAAAGTTAAAAACCATATATATATACATACACACACACACATTTGGTACCTCCCAGTAAGGGGCACCCACCGGACCAGACATTTTGTCGCTTAATAAGAGATAAATATATGTACTAATTAAAGAACCAGCAAAACTGGCCTTTAAATAGAGATGTTCCTTACAAGAGGTACTATTGTATTTAGAAAATAAATAGACAAAATGTTTTTGAAAGATATCGCAAAAATTGTGAAACTTATTGCGTTAGAAAAAAAATATATTATTTCTAAAACAAAAAGTTGAAGTAATATTTTTTTCCACAGACCCGTTCGCAATTCAAGAACTTAAATAATAAACGGACAAGCTTCATTACATAAGTACCTTTCGCTCTATTTTGCTGACAGTATTCAAAGAGGTATCAAAAAGTTTTTTTTATTATTAAAAGAAATAACCGATATATCTGTATAAAATTTATTCTGAATATTAAATGATAATTACGTACATAACAAAATAAATTATAGCTATACAGTTGTTGGTGTCAGGAAGCCATAGATTGAAGTAAACCGCAGTGAGTATCAAAATGTTTACTTATTACAAAAAAATAATCGATATAAAACCGTAATTTTTATTCATTATTCTTAAGACTTCACTATATAATCACCAGCTCGAAGTATACATTTCTTCCAGTATTTCCTGATCTTTCGATCTCATGGTAGACTCAACAAATTTAATTCTTACTTTAGTTTCGCTTCGTAAATTCAATCATTAAAAATAATTTTAAAAAATTTTATTCATTCAAAATTTAAAGTTTCTTTTTTGTTTAGTTTCTATTTAGGCAGTTCGTTTAGTTCCTTTTTTCACTTCAAAATTGTGTGTTGTGAGATTGAAACATGCACAGAAGGCCAAACTACTTCTATTCTCACTTCGTAATTCGTTATAAATTTTTTTAAAAAAATAATACCTTTCTGTCGTGTACAATTATCAAGTTCTTTTTTCTTTAATGAAATCTTCTAATCTATTTTTTCTAGTCAAATGATGCGATTAAAAAGATACTTCCTTCATTCTCGGCTAATATATATGATATAATTACACATTTAAGAGCTTTTCCGATTCATAACGGAAAACTGGATTTCTCTAAAAATACTCTTTTCTGATTTTTAATTTAATTTTTATTTAACTCAGGATTCATAATTACTGAAAATACACTTATCTATTAATTTTAAAACTGATCAGGTCAACTTGTCTTACCAGAGAGAGAAATATATTATTTACTATTAACTTAAATAAATATTGATAATTTAAATACTTCAATTTCTGAGGTGTCGTTGAAAAAAAGATTTTCACGACATCAAAATGATCCTACGATTTCGCGAATTTTCGTCTTAAAATAACATTTACGTAAACATCTTATCTGAATTACAATAGAAATTGTTGGCCCCGAGTTTGGCTATGCTTCTGGTGTGAAAAAAATGAAGAACACTGTATTCTCTCTGGATTTCACATTTTGAATAGTTTACTTCGTCGTATTTTTAGACAGATGTTATCACTTCATTTAGTTTATTCTCAAACAGTTAATTTGCTTTTACAACATTTTTATGTAAACGATTATTGATGCTATTTCGTATTTATTTATTGTATTTTATAAGTTTATGTTACTCTTTATGGCAACAGTGAAGTATAAGTTCTTAAACGGTTGCGAGTTTCGGCTCACGCAGTTGTATCCAACCCGTTTTTATGTAATTTGGAAGTTAAAATAAATTCTTAGTTTTGTAAAATGTCTGTCGATCGTCAAAAGTTATTAAACTCTACACATTCTTTTTTATATTAATCAGAAATATCTATCTGAACATGATTTCATACTTTCTAAACATTCCCTGCAGGACTAGTTCACAAAATAAGTAGACCTCTTAAAGTAACTGAAATGCCTTGGACAAGGAAAGAATAAATTATTTTATACTTTTTTAAAAAAAAAAAATTGATAGCAATGGAAGTCATATTTTAGCATTGGTGTGTCAGCTTCTTTTGTATCTATTTGTGTCAAGAAAATCACATATGTAAATATATATGAACAATTAATAATCAATAATTAAGTTTACTTCGTAAATCATGAATTCACCTTTAGTTACATCTTGCATAAAATCCGCTGCATTTATAATTTTAAAAAATTTCTGAGCACTTATAAACATAACATTCTGTACACTGAATATAATTACGTATCAAAATTTGAATTTAATAGAACTTTTCAAAATATTTGACGTTTTATATAATTAAAATTTACCTTAATTTTTATAGGAATACTCTGCAGTACCTAAATTGTGTGAGTGTCTATAGGAAAAAATAATTTTAACTATATGGAAATAGTTATAATTTCATGATGTGGAAAATATCTGCGCTTTGGATAGCGAAGATTTTTCAAGAAAGCGTATAAATGTACAGGAATTCTTTTTAAAAAATCCCTTCAAATACAGATATTTTTCTCTGTGGCATGTACATTTGTTAACAATTTTAAAAATAAATTTTGGACTATATCATTAATCATATTCTTTCACACATAAATAATACATTTAAATATTCAGCGAAGTGCTCTCTATTTTTAACAGCAAAATAAAATATAAAATGGAAATTTTGTTGCATTTAAGAGTTACTGTAAATACAAACATTTAATTTCTATTAAAATATTACTACTGTATGAATATATAACAAAGAACTTTCTTAATCGAAATATTATTCAAAGATGGACTAAAAGCTATAATCATTTTTGATTAGTAAAATAATACATAATTTATAAATGGAGGTGTTAATACTTCTTTTGATCTCACATGCATGTAACTATAGTACTTAATTTATCAGTGATTACCTAAGTATCTTCGTAAAGCTCCTCAAAATTATACGTTTAAAGGAATTATTCTTTTACTTTTAATCCGGCTTCCTTCAAAAAAAAATTTTTACTTATTAATTTACACCGTGATGGGAGTCTGCAGACGCATCTAACATACAAAATATTTTTGATCATAGTTTAAATAAACTGCATCAAGAATTATTGCATAGTAGAAACCGAAATTCATTAATGCAACGTAAAACATTCGACCTCATTTTGTAGAGAGGTCGTTGCGAGGTGAGTCCATTGTTTCATTGGAACACATTTGTCTCCTGGAGCAGATAAATCTTAAAAGTGAAGAGTCGCCCCTCGGGTCTTTCCTACGGATCTGACCCCGAACCGTCACTGGAAGCTGATGATGGAGCTCTAGTGTGCGGTGAAAATGGAACCAATGAACTTTCCTGTGAAATAATATCGCACAAGAGAGACTTTTATATGATTATTTTCACGATGAACAGAAACGAAAACTTTTTTAACATATGAAATCAGTTAACATGAAATCATACTGTGGTCGCAGCAAAATGCCAAGCAGTTTCATACATTCCCCCTCCCTTTGAACACGAAGCAAAAGTCGCTTAACACGAAATGAATTAGGGATTTAGTTGTTGATATCAAGGAAATTTGTCTGAAAATCGGTGAATATTTCAATAGCAGAGAAATCAGGATGAAACACATACCAAGATTTCGCTTAAAATAAAGATAGAGTAAATGCGAAACATCATGAAAAGTCCTTTCGAATGACAAAATAAATGAAACTATGGATTACAATGAACAATTTATAGACAATTTGATGTTGAAAAGTACACGGCGAAAAAGAAGTCTTTTTACGTGTTTCTGTATTAATCATGCATAATTATGTGTAGTGTAAAGAGTGTTATATGATGTTACGGACTATATATAAATAGTACCTCTTGAATTGAATAATTTTTTACATGTTCGTCGACATGTCAATTCTCGAAAGCGTTTAATAAATCTTTCTGGGTGTTTTTTAAACTTCTGAATTTGTGTTTGGAGTAAGATTGGGCCACGCGCCTCTTGAAAACCATGGCACACGACATTTTCAGTCGTTTAATAATAATTTATCAGACCTATAGTTGAAATAATAATTATTTCCAAACAAAAATTATAGCTTTTTGCAGACAATTGTTGGAAATAATAATAACTTATTTCTTAAAAAAATCATAGATATTTTCAGACTATTGGCGAAAATAATAATAGCTGAAAATAATAAAATACCGTAGCTAATTTCAGACCAATAGTTAAAACGACAATAGTTGATTTCCAATCAAAAATTAAAGCTGAATCCAAATCAACAGCTGAAATAATAATAGCTTATTTCCAATAAGAAATCATAACTACGAGAGACGTCTGAAACGCTTCCGACCTGAATACGAAGATGGCAGCACTCATTAATGAAAGCTAGGGAACGTGGTTAAACCTCTTTTGACAGGAACTCACCAAAATTTCAGTCATTTTGGACGCGCAGTTGTTGTCTTACAATCGTTTGAGCGAGTTGATGAAAGTGTTTTTGTGAAAATGGAAAAATTCGAGTATCGAGCTGTCATTAAATATTTGTTTTTGAAAGACAATACGCCTACACAAATCAAAGAAGAGTTGAACGCTGTATACGGGGACTCTGCACCGACGTTTACCATTTTGAAATTCTGGGCAACTGAATTTAAACGTAGCCGTTCCAGTTTGGGAGACGATGGACGTTCGATACGTCCAAAAACTGCAATCAGTGACGATAACATTGCTAAAGTTCACCAAATGATAATAGATGACCTTCGAATTAAAGTAAGAGAGATAGCAGGCTATAAATATGTCCAAAGAACGTGTTTTTCACATATTGAATTAAGATTTAGGCATGAGAAAGCTGTCCGCGCGTTGGGTGCTGCATTTCCTCACGTAAGACCAAAAACGTATTCGAATGAGCATTTCCAAAGCTGTGTTGGCACAGTTTAGGCACACTAAATCAGAGTTTGGGCACCGATTAATTACTGTAAATAAAACTTAATCAAAACAGTGGGCTGCGAAGAGGGAAATCGGCTCCAAATAAAGCAACAACTGCTTTTTTTTACTGGGAAAGTGATGGCGACTGCTTTTTGGGATAGTTATGGAGTTATCTTAATCGATTATCTTCAAACAGGAAAAACTATCACAGGAGCATACTATGCATCATTACTTGACAAGACGAAGGCAGAAATTGCGGAAAAACGTCCACATTTGCAGAAAAAAAAATTCTGTTTCGCCGAGACAATGCGCCGTCTCACACCTAAGTAGTTGCCTTGGCGAAAGTCTACAAGTTGCGGTTTGAACTGCTTGATATTGTTAATGTTAGTGTAATTTATATACTGCCCAAAACAACTCAATCCAAATCACCTCTCCTTATCTCAATATAGTCTAAAGCAACTCGTCTATTTCTAATGTGACATACGGAAGCTAAAAAATTGGAACCCCTATAACAAACCGTTTACACTCTCAATCACAACATTTGTCACGTCCATCGTCAAAAATGAACCATAAACGCGCTAAATAAGTAATAATCGCATCCTACAGCGGCCGTGGAGATAAAATAAGTAGAACTCTTTTTTTTTTAAAAAAAATATATATATATATTTTACTTCCAGACTTTTTCTTTACTAATATTCTAAAGGGAGTTTTTGACGTTTACAGGCATGCTCAAGAATGCTGTAACGTTGTAAAAATCCTTTGTCATTAATTACTGTCAAATCTCCCCGAACAAAGGGGGGGGGAATGAGATTAAAGGTTCTAATATCATTTTTCTTCTTTAAACAGATAATAGATGACAGCACCAAACTTTAATCTGCTCTCCAACATTGGATGAAATAGACGCCGTTCATAGCTGGTTTTATTTTCACTTATTTTAAAGATATGAGACCTAAAGTATTTTATTTTTTTACATTAATTTTGTTAATGGACCTCAATTGTTACTGGCAATGCCTTAACTTTTAAAAAAAAAAGTTTTTTTTTTTTTTTTGTATTTCTGAGATTTTAAATAACGTTTACAGCGCGTAAACGGTATCCGCTAGATACTTCAATTCTCCTCTCCCCCCCACGAAAACATAGCTGAAAACCACAATGAAGATACAGTTGTATTTACTTTCATCAGCGTGTAAAATATAAGGGAAAAAAACTAATAACCTTTCAAACTTGGGGTTGATTTCGGTAAAGGAAGATATTTTTATTTATTTTTACTGGGGTTAGAACGCATTCTGAAAAATATCTCATTCTGTATTTGCTTTGCTTTTAGATTAGCCTCTCTTATGCTTCAGTATTTATGAAATCATTTTACATAATTTACATGAATCTTAATAATTTTGTAAATTTTTTATTTAATTAAGTTAAATTTTTCTATATTTATATTTATAATGCCCCAGATTGGGCTGAACATACAGGAAGGCTTTACACTGCTAGAGGAGCTTCCATCGGATACAGAATCTGAGATCTCAAGTTATAGCATCGAAGACGACGATTATGCTCCTCCTCAATTTCCAACTGAACCTCCTCCTAATGATTTTGAAGAAGAAATTTCTGATGAAGCAGATGATGAACATTCTTTTGCCAGGTTCTTCACAACATGTTAATGTGATAATGGGGAAAAAGCAGCCTGTAAATCAGCAAAATTCCGAATTTAACTCTGAAGCGGGTCCTTCTGATGAAATTAAGGAAATGGAAGATCAATCCCCTTTTGGACTTTTCTTAGCAATAATTTCTGTAACATTTATGGAAAAAATAGTTTTCCAAACAAACTTTTATGCAACGTAGTCTGGAAAGAGTTACAATAAAGTAACATTTTGTGAATTTTAGCAATTTCTCGTTATCAACGTATTGATGGGGATATTTAAAAAAACTTCCAAATTATAGAGATTTTTTTGATAAAGTAATGAACTGATTTACGACAATTAAATAGTTAGACAAATGCCAATAAAGAGATTTTCATGGATTTTATTTCATCTTCATCTGAATGATAACAGCGTAGAGATGGAAAAAAAATTGACAGTTGTATAAGGTTCGTCCTTTATCATCTCATCTTTCAGAAAGAAATGAAAGCATATTTAGGTCTAGTAAATGTCGAGTGATTGACGAATCGATTATAAAGTTCAAAGACCGCTAATGCAGGACATGTAAGTACTAAAGTGAGGCTACAAGGTATAGATGCGCTGCAATGAAAGTGGTTTTGCGTCCCAGTTTAAAATTTACACGGGCAAATTGAAAGATGTAGAAAAAAAATTTAGACGAAAGAGTGGTGAAATCACTAAGCAAAAAATTCTATGATAAAAACCACAGGCTTTACATAGACAATATTTTACATCTTATGAATTATTCCGATTTGAAACTCAAGAGTGTCTACTGCTCAGGTACTGTGAATCTTTCACGAAAAAACATTCCCAAAAATCTCACAGAAGATTAGAGAATAAAAAGAGGAGAGTTTGACTGAGTAGTGAGTAACAAAAATTTAGTTTGCGTGAAATGGAAAGATAAAAGATGCATTTCATTGCTCTTCACCCAAAGTGATCCTATGAAAACTATTTCTGTACAAAGGACGGGGGAGGGGAGGAAATAAGATAATTGTGACTTGTCTACAAGTTACAGTTGACTACAATAAAAATATGGGATTTGTGAATCACTTCGATCAACTCAAAAATTTGTATGAAATAGACCGCAAGAGTAGGAAAGTGGTGGCAAAGATTTTATTATTTTTTTTCCTTTATTTTTTGGACTCTACCATTGTGAATGCATTTATTATTTATAAAAGGCTACTAAATTCATGTGAAGATATGGAAAAGTTGAAGTTCGTTGTCTGATGATGATGGTAAATGAAAGACAACCCAAAAAACGATTGTCAAAAAGTGCAAGTCCTGTTTTTATACAAAGATATATAAATCTTATGTTCCTGATGAAAAGTGGTTACAAGAAGTGAAACATCTACCCATTTAAAATTCAAACCAAGGAGATGTACTTTTTGTAGTACATCTCAGAAATCTCACATAATACGGTGGATGTGTGAAACATGCAATGTTGGACTATGCATACTGCAAAAAGGCATGTTTCATGGAAAAACAAAATTTTCCATTATTTCTATTTTGTTATTATTATAAACTTCTGAGTTTAGTTTTATTTTAATATTTTTAAAATTTTCATAAAGGTAAAGTTCTCATATTTTCTTAGGTTTAACATATTTATTTATAATTAAAAAATTTATACATTATAATAATTTGTTAATATTATAACGTTGTAATATAGTTACATTTATGTATGCTGGAATAAAGCACGGTAAATGAATGTTCGAAATAAAATGCTCCAGATGGGATGTACTGTGCAAACGGCTTCCGTCTGGAGCATCTCTTTCCAAATCGGGCACTGCTAGATTTTTTATCATATAGACGGGCGCCGTTTGCACAATGCAAACGCCCCTCTCCGAACAGGGAACTACTAACTTTTTAATCGTATTTTTTATCTGTATGATCAATATATCTCCTCTGGATTTCTATTTTTCAAAAATATATATTAAAAATATTGTGACCCTCAAAGGGTAAACCATTCACATAGTATAGACTCAAGTAGATTAAGTCCTCTGACAATTTTTGCTTGTCTTTCCTATTTTCGTATTCATTCGATAACATTAGGTTTTTCCTCGATCGTATAAGGTTTTGTTAACGTTTACACTTTTTCAACATAATTTTTTAATTATTACGTAAATCACTTTAATAAGCTGAGATCTTTATAACTCTTGGAATTAAAACTCTTTGTACACTTATAAATGTACAGTTAATCTCACTGACCGCTACATCTTGAAAATAAACTCTCGCGAAAAAGTAATCCAAACTTTAAATTTTCACTTTCCGAGAAATAGTGAATCATATACATGAAATAGAAAGAAAGAAAAGTATTAATGTCTCTACATAACAAGAAGTTATGACGGCATTCGAACAAAAGATTAATCTGAATTTCATAGAAAGATAAAATAAGAATTACGACACCACAATGTTTGGGAGTGATATCACCACTGATTCCTTATTGAGAGAATCATGGTAAAACCACGTGTAAAGGAAACTCACCTGTTTCTGTATCGCGTGTTAATTGGGTCCAACTTTATTTCTTATCCCAAAAATAAAGTTCTTCATTTGAATTTAAAAAGTCGTTCAACTGATTTTGAACTACTTGCAAAGCTTGCAGTGTTGTTCTTGCTAATGAAGGAAGCCAAATGAGATTTTGTGAAGATAAACGAAATGAAGACCAGGACGAAATCTACAACATTTTAAAATATAGAATATTGCTTTGTTAAATATCCTACACATTTCTATTCTCTAACAAGTCGTAAAAACACTTAACATTGGAGAAAATAGAAAAACAAAAGTTTCGTTAATGGCAGCGAATTTCACAGATAATCAGTAATTATGTTTGAAATCTCTAAATGAAATGAGATATCTTTCCTAAGAAATAAATAAATAAGGAAAACAGATATTGGTAGGAATATTAGACAGAAATGGGGAACATCTTTATCTATGAATAAAGTGTGTGAAAAGGCTTGAAGAGATTTTTAATATGAAGAGGTGAACACAGAAACAGTTGTCTAATAATCATTAACCTTAAAATGACAACAGCAAGAAATTCGCAATCATTAACAGAATATTTGATTTAATTAATAATTTTCACACAAATCAACACGCATTTGAAGTGAGATCCTTCTAATCATGGAATCTTGCTGCTCTTATTATAATTTTAGTCGATTCATTTTTTTTTACTTACTAATCCTAAATCCGAAGTTGCTTTAGAGTATTATTCAATTGATAATCGAAATAAAACCTTTCATGTTTTATATCCATACATTCGTAAGAATTTAATTGCTATTTTGAAAGAATTGATTTTTTAGAGACAAAATGACCAGAAAAAACCTATATGGTTATTGAAAAGATATGCAACATTATAAATTCGTGTTTCTCACTAAGGGAGTTCAAAAAATATCCGTGTTAGGAATCTCAGAATTGGGGTAATTCACTATTTTATATATTGTCCATTGATCACACGTTTTTCCTTTTACTATGAAATCCCAGAGTAGGACGCCCTTCACATCCCAAAAGAAAAAAACAACATCACTATAATTTCTACCGGTTATCTTCGCCTTCTTTGAAGCAGATTCACCGGCAGCAATTCATTGTTTTGATTGTTTCTTATTTTTCGATGAATCAAGGTCCCATCGACGCCGACAACTTGGGGCGAAATGACAACTTAATCAAATGTGGGTTTGGCAACAAATAGCGGCTAGTTCAAGGCTAACCAATTAGCCAGCGTCAAATTTTTTGGGGTCATTTAACAAGTGACAGTTCACAATGGTGACACCATCTTACAGAAGTAACGCCATCTGTCATCAAATACATGTACTTTTTGAACCACCCTTTCACGTCATTCTTAAAAAATTTTATATTTGTGTAGTAAATTGTTACTGTAAAAAATGACCATTTAAACTGTCAAAATAAAATTCTAGTACTTAATTTTACCATAATAGGTTTCGGTATGTTTACAAAAGAGTCCTGTTAAATTTTTTTTATTTCATAAAGATCATTAACTAATCGATAGACACTAAAAATAAATTGAAATTAGAGTCAATGTTATTTTTAATTTTGGTATGAAAAATGTAAATTTTTCCGTCTTCCGGTCAAAAAATGTATATATTTAGAAAAATCATATCGATAAATAAAATAAAACAAATGCTCTTGAAAACAAAACGAACTTTTGTGGTTTCAGAAATTATTTGCATTAGCGAATAAATTATATTTTTAGTTAGGATTTCAATATATACCACTTATAAATGATGAATGATATTTATTGTGGGTAAATGCGACGTATAAGTATATCAACACATAAAACTTAATGCAAGTAAATTTCTTCTGTTAATCTTCCTTCTGTCTTCTGGATAATTTGGGTTGGAGGTTTCGGCAGCAAAGAATCAAAACGAACACTGTACTTATTGCCACTTGTAATATGAAGAACACAGTTGTCCAGTTATACTGCTTCGCTAAGTAGCAGAATGGAAATCCAGAAATCATTGCACCCACTGTAAAAATATTGATTTAAAAACAAGATTACAATTAGACTATTTTGTGTTCCTTTGTATTAGAGTTAATTTACATTAAAAAAAGAACTGCAAGAAATCTCTAATAGTTATATCAAATTTAATGCAAAATAAGACAAAAAGATGCCATATGTGTGTGTGTTTCTAACATAAAAAATTATAATAATAACTTCAAGCATTTATTATACGCTTATTGTTATTATTATTTCTTCATATATTGTATTGGAATAAATTTAAAAAAATAACAAGTGGGATAATTTCTCTTGTTTCGAAAGTAATAGAAATAGAAAAACAGTTCGGACATGGTTCAGTAACACGCGGTTTTATTAAGGCTTCCTCAAAAAGCTATTACTTGAGATATCATTCTCACATATTGAGGCTTCATAATTATTTTTTATGAAATAATATATTCTTAAACACACACACACACACACACACACACACACACACACACATATATATATATATATATATATATATATATATATATATGGAGGTATCTGACCTCCTGAATAAGTGGCAACGCAAATAGGTTGACCATTAGCTCAGTCTACACTACGTGACAGACGTCACAGAGAGAAGCGAAAAGAAGAGAGTGGCACCACCACGTGCTGAAGAACATAGCGATCTACCGATGCTGAACGTGATGTGTGCGAGTGACTTTATGAACTGAAAGCAAAGGGCAGACTCTCTTAGCAGGTTTATCCATCCTTTTCATTTTTAATGTTATCTTATCGTTTGTACCCTCTTACATATTTTGTCCTTTTTTTTTTAATTAAACATTTAAAAGTTAATACGAGAATAGTCTTAGTTCAGTAAATACTTAAGCTGTATTTGTGCTGAAAGTAAACTGTTTCAGTTCGTAAGAGATGTTTTCCATCTCTGGTGGTCAGTGAGATTAGCTAAGGGTTCACTCATTTAGCATAGATCAAATTTTAAGAGTTATAAGAGTATAAAAGTCTTTCGTGGTCGAGGAAAAATTCAATGTATCGAAAAGGGAAGGACAAGTAGAAATTGCCAGTCAACTTAATCTGTCTGAGTCTACATCCCGCGATTGGATAAAAAATGAAAAATTTCGTCGTTAAAGTTGATAATTATGACCGAATGATCAGAAAAGGGGCTAGGACATGGGGAAAACCAAAATATGTTACATATCTCTTTTATTTTTTTTTTTGTTTATAATTTTTCTCTCTATTTATATTAACACTTTAACTCGCCGATCACTTTACCCGTAGTTTAGTAGCCACGGACTTCGACTACCATATGTTAACGGAGTCTGACTGTATTTTCGGATTTTTAATAAAAAGAATTAGAATTTAAATATTTTCCTTTTCCTTCTGGTAGTAAACAAAATAATCGAGGTGAAAAGAAGAAAAGTGCATCGATATAGCATGCAATGCAATGCTAAATTTACAGCAATCTATTTCGAGGAACAATAATATTCGAAGTTAATAGTTTTGATGTCTATAATACTCTTTGAACGTGCTGATTCTTACATAACTTACTATTAAAATACTCTCAACAAGCTAATATACACTTAATGTTATTTAAATCTGCGGATATTTGCTTGAACATGAATAGCAATCTGCAGCGCAATTTGAAAAGTAGAATAAATCCTTCTTTGCCCTTACAAATAAATTTTTCTGTGTTGTTATTAATAATAAAACCATAACTAACACGTTGAAAGACAGTACCGCTGTATGACGTCAATGATTGTTATTCACAACTGACATAATGTCTTACGACGTCTTTAACTTTATTTGTTAAAACAGACAGAGTGATGAGTGGCGTCCTTTTTTCTATGCACTGTATGAAAGTTTGATATGTATTGTATTGTCATACTTTGTGTGATTTCAACATGCACGATGTTAAAAATTTGTGGGTTTTTTTCGTATTTTCCTCTCTCTCTCTCTCTCTCTCCGCATATTCCTAAGCTATCCCTACCTAATTTGATCAGGATATCAAACTGCGTCGATTGTGCCATATTGTTACGAATTTGCGACGAGGCTTCCCTGAAACATTACTCTTATAAAAGAGGAGAGACATTTACTGAAATTTAGTCAAATAACAAGGAAACTTTAAGTATTTACCCCCAACTTTGGCGATGAATTAATGATAATTTTGACGACAAAATGAAGGTTCTCGAAAATGCTAGAATCTCGTCTAAATTTCGATTTAGAGAAAAGTTATGGATTATTCATAAATTTTCTATGTGGCAACACATCTGGCCGAAACAACTATAAATACGGAGAACTGGTCGTACGAATCTGTCGGAAGCTATCAGAATCCATGCAAAGTAATACTATGTGATGATTTGTCCTCAATGTGAACTAGTACGCTGGTGAGCTGGACGTTATTGAAAGTGTTGTGACTGTTATTATAAGTGCTGTAATGTATCTGTATCTGTGTTGCAAATCTGCACAAATTATGTGTTTCTTAACTATATCTCTCGCTAAGTTTTGCTACCTGTGTTTCATCTTTTCTTGAATATTTATACATTAAGTGTCATTTACCATTATGCTTCAGGCTTTCTCCGAACACCCAAGAGATTAATTTTTGTAATAATATAAAACTCACTTGCTGCATTTGAAATGTCAGATTAGTAGCTTGTGCATGATGATTTTTTATGTGAGGATACGATGTTTCTTGGGGAAAGATAGGAGTATTATTGAGAAACATTAGAGCCTATATTATCGTGTCTTTGAGTTTATTTCAGTTGTAAAATCAGCCTTCGCATATAACAGTTGATAAATAAAAATCTGCGTGACCATTGTGTGTGAGAAAATAAGTCTTCTTATGTATCACCGTGAAATGTCCTATGATAAAGAAAGGGAGCCCTATCACGACACTGAATATAGATCCGACAAAAACTACGAACCAAACGATAGTTCCGATTCGGGATCAATCGGCGATTCGCCTAAATTTTCATCACAGTTTGAACAGTCAGAAGACGACAACATGGCTACTGATATGGTAGAATACGATTCCGATGACTCTTGGGAGGCGTTGTTAGTGTAAATGATTTAAATTGTTTAAAATGAATAGTTTACAGAGAGCATTCAGTCAAGATTTATCTCATAGTCAGAGGACAAGTCAATGATTACTCACAAGAGTGATTTTCTTTCAATAAGTAGTGTCTATGTGTTAATCTCGAGTGTCCAATTCATAAATACGTTAAAATAGCGTCTTATTTTCTACATGAAAATGAATTCGAATGAGAAATGGTGGACTTCACATGATTCAGTTTTTTTATTACTTATTTACAAATTCCAGTTATTCTGCTGGGGATCATGAACAGTCGATTTAATGCTTTTTATGATGTCACAGCATGGAAAGATGGCAGATATTGTGAGTGTTTTATTACTATCGCACTGAGAAGAAACACGAAGCTATTGACGACGGGCCTCACAATTTTGAACCTTGGTCAAGTGAAGAGGACTACTCCTCATTCCAATCTCCAAACTTCCACACCACGCCAACGGGAGGATTTGGGTCCCACTACACAGCAATCCCGCTGCACGTCGAGTTTGAAGTGAGATCAGAATTTAAACCAACAACTCGACGCCAGAAATGAGTCAGCGACCGTGACCACTAAGCTATTGCGGTCACGGAATGGTGACAGAGATTGAACCACACGCAGATTTATCAGCGATTGTTTTATTACACTTGGATGGGGGTATCCAATTAAATATCAACTGGGTGTTTTTGGACTTAACGTTATGATTTTTAACACGTGAATAAAAAAGCAGCGTAAGTTCATTAACTTTCGAAGACAAATCAGGATTCTTTTCTTATTAACATAACGCGGTATTTTCAAAACGTGTAATAATTCCGAAACATATAAAGTTTTTTTTAGTGTTTTTATTTTGAAGGAGAACAAATAATAAATTTTCTCACCATTTCCAGCTAAAGATGCCACTGCATGGGCGCTTCCGCTTAAATGTGGAGGGGCGGATTCAGAAGCCACAATGCCGAAAATCGTAATGGGTCCGTATAAGGTCGTTCCCAGCACGAAACTCAAACTCACGATCCCCACCTACAAACAAACAATGGAATGCTGAGTGTTGAAATTGTGAAAAGGTGAAGGGTAGGTGGGAATTCTTTTATATCACAGGCTTTTAAAGTGAAAAATAAAAACGATTGACGCCTCACTAATTACCAGTGTTGCTGATTGTAAACAACTTAAAATGTCTGTTCAAAGTTGTGGATAAATGAGCTTTTATTCTATCAGGTTCATTACTCGTATAATCAAATGCAGTTTTCGTGTAATGAGCGAAATAAAATAAAAAATTTGAAATATTTCAGTTGCAGTTTGTGAACTGTTCTCGTTTTAAACTAAGTAAGCTTACCTAAATAAAATTGATGTAAACTATGATGTAATGAGTTTTTGTTGTTGCTCTAATTTTTCAAATGATGTTGTAATAGTTATCGTGTCATTAATAATGCAGAGCGTAGCTTAGATTGTCCCAAAGGCCTGATTGGCCGCAGTTGCAGATCAGGCACCTTAGAAGAGAAATTTCTGTGGAGATACATAAGTGTACGGGAGTAGTTTAAGTTTTAAAAGGTTCGGTAAAATGGTTCGACAGTTATAAATATGTTCTGATGTCGATGGAGAATCCGGACAATTTCTACAATTGAAATAAGTTCTTGTATTGTTCCGTAAATGCAAAAGCCTTTGTGTAGTAATTTATTCTGAGCCTTGCTATTGTGGATGTTATATTACTATTAACACCTGGGATATATTGGTATAATAACGGGTATAATTATTTTTTGATTAAATTTTATACTAGAGTACATAAGATATGTAATTAGGGATTTCTTCAGTGGTTTGCTGAAAAATCTCCCCAAAGTCATGAGGCATATATTTGAATTAAATAGTTATAGACATATAAGAAAAAAACTATTTTTATAATTATTTTAAGATTATTAAAGATAATAAATATGTAGACGTTTTTTTTTATATTATAAAGGGTGTTTTTTAAATATTATTTAAATAAAAAAAAAACCATCCGTCTTAAGAATTAGTGACCTTCCGCAAAAGATAAAAACAGTTATTCCTCTATAATCCGTCATGTTTAACCGGAAAACTGTTACACAGAAAATTATTTTACGCTTTTTTTCAATGAAACAATGTAGACTATCAATACAAAGCAGAACATTTTTTGTAATTTCAGTTATTTTGTGAGTTTTTCATTTAGTTTGCGTGTTATTATTAATAAAGCTATATATTACTGTATATTAAGTTTTATACAATAATATATAGCTTTTGATGTTTAAACGATTTACTATTAGTGATTTTCCAGTAATCTGGTGTTTTTGGTAATTCGGTGGTGCTCTGGTTCAATAGATGTCGCATTACTCTGAAAAAGTACTGTAATTTTGTTCTTCTTTTAATTATGAAAAGACTTTAATGCTATTAGGCAATATGAGCCGAATTTATTTATTTATTTATTTTTGAAATGGTATTCCAAATTTTTTCTTATTAGGGGATATTTAAAGGTTTGCATAGTTAAATCAAAGTAAGAATATATGGAAATTATGATTAATTTATTAATAAATTGTGCTCCATGTGTCTTTAAATATAAAATGAGGATATCTCTACCCCTCACTAAAATTACCGTTAAAGCGGACTAAGACTATTTTCAAAAATGGCTGATATATTAATCTTTGGTATCATTACATTTCGCTTATACTTTTTAAAATTATATATTGATATAGTCTTATTAGAGTAAATCATTAAATTCGATTGCATTATTAAGTCATTAAACTCATCCGATATTTACATATTCAAGTATTCAAATTGTTATGTTTTATTCTTAATTATTTTTTCCCTGCGACAAATATAAAGTGTGGTTAATCTTAAAAATTTATTTCAAACAAATAACTCTTTTGAATTATTTTCCGCGTATGTATTAGTAGCATAAAAATTATTTTGTTACTCGGATTTGGGGGACAAAAATTAGCCTATCATCAATGACCATGAAGCTTGGAACCTTATTTTAACCATTACTATACCTTAGCTCTATCAGAAAACTTTAAAATACTCATTTGATCCATATCCTTTCAGAAAAGGTTATAGTTTCCTTTAACTGTTTAAAATTACTAAAATTTCTCCCTTTTAAACTACATAGATTAAAAGTTTTATAAGAACACTCATTTCTTAGGGGGAAGTGGGATTTGAATAGAAGCAGAAATGAGCTTACCAGCGAAGAAGACTCCGTCACAATAGATTGCATAGCTTGGATAATCATTACACTGCAGATCATGAAAAATATTGCTACGGATAAGCGGCAGCTTGACCTGGAGAATCGCTTATTCTGAAATGGCATTATTGAACGAATGTAAAAATAGACAATCCACGAAAATTAAGGGCATATAATTATCAAGATGATCAAAGACTTAACATATAACAATGTGAGACGCGTTAGGCTGTTCGCGATTTTCTCTTGACTAACCTCGGAGACTTTATAATCATTGTGAAATGCATAAAATTACAATTTCTTCCCAACTAGAATGAAACGTAATTAGGTAAATTAAATGAAGATAGAAGTGAAGTGAATCCTTGTAGATATAATGATATATGAATAAAATAGATTGAAATGAAAATGAAGGGAGATAGAGGATAAGGACTTGTTGACAGAGATTTGTAATTTAGATTGAAACTCTTTAATTAGTTTTGTGGAATGAAATAGATTTTTTAGCTATGTATTAAGATAAGAAACGGCTGTTCGTAAGAAGTTATTGAATTATATGAGTGTTAATTGGTACGCTAGGAATTTATTAGTTGATCCTAATTTATTATTTATAAGTTCAATTGGTAATCGATTGAATACGATTTTAACTGTCCTCCAGTGATTATTAATAAAGCATTTTGATTTATTCTTACGAGTCTTCAATTGGATTTCAGTCATCTCTTCTTAATATATATTATTATAGATATGACACAAGAGCAAAATAATGAAAGGTAGTCGTTACAAATGTAGAATAGAAAAATTCTAAAATCTGCTCAAAAGTAGGAATCTTTTATATAAATTAATAGTACTACAACAGCAAAAATTGGTGAATTATAACAACAAACATGCTGTTGTTGATAAATGAGCTGTTAATAAGTAACTGTATTTTACTTTTTTCTGACAAACACAAAGTGTTAATAAATTAACTCTTGCATTTTTTTGTGTTTACTTTAACGAGAAAAACTTTCGTCCTCAAGTTTGAATTTGCATGTTGCTATAGTAACCAAGTTGGGGCTATTTTCAAAAAAAATATGAGCAAAAGCGAAATGTATTCATATGGAATGCTTTTTCTCAAACACATTACAAACAGATTTATTTTTTGTTACTTCTTTTTACAAGCTTTTATTTCACTTGCTAATATGTATGCATGTTTTTGTGAATGTCTTTCCAGTTCAAAATTTATATCTCGAATTTATACCACTTCTTATCATCCAATCAAGCGTATCGAGCAAGACTAAAAAGCATCAAACAAACATTAATAAAGAATTTTTTTTTTTAATCAAACTTTCATTTAGAGATGGACTAAAAGTCATAATTTCTTTTCTTAAATTTTAAATAGTAAATAATTTATAAACACTTCAGGCATTAAAATTTCTTTTGATCACATTATGCCTTAGTCTGCTAGTTCCCTCCCCAATTACCTTAAAATTCGATTCAACAAAATCAAGCCACCGTTGTTTTGGTCTTCCTTTTTTCCGATTAGTAAAGGACTTTGATACAAAAATCTTTACTGGAATTTTTCATCCATTTAAACAATATGAGATGCTCAGTTCATTCGTTTTACTTTAATACATTTAATGATATCAGGCTCTTTTAAAATTCTAAAAAATTCAGAATCAGAATGTCTTCGCCAAAAGGTATTTTTCATCGCCACTGACAATACTTCTAAGAATCGTTCACTCAAAAACTGCAATTTTGTATTCTTCATTTTTAGTTTGAGTCTCAAGTTTCTGAGTCATATTAAGACTGGTCTATGAGGAGAGTTTTATAAACAAAAAGTTTTGTCTTTCTGAGAAAAGAAAACGGGACCTCAGTAAAGAGTGGAATTCAAAGAGCGTATTGCTGGCGACCGAAGAACGATTTTGGATCTCAAAGATAAGCATCCTTTTTTTTTTTTTAGATAAATAAACATTTTCTTGTCATGAATATGAAATTTCACATTCTAAACTCTAGTTTCATTATAACGCGAATGTTTACAATTATTTTAAGTTCATGTATAATAAATAAATACACAAAAAGAGCTAAAAAAAAACCTGACCAGAATGGCAATGAAATTATGCATGTTTTTTTAATCGAATAAGATAGCGAAACGAATAAGATGATTTTGAATTTCTACTAAATCAGATTCAAAAATTTAAACAATCTTATGACATAAATAATTTGATTGAATTATTCCATTTATACATAAAATTGGCTTGAATTTAAGTATAAATAAAATATATAAGAGAACAAATTGTATAATGGAGTTTTTGAGCGATTAATCAGTCGAGAAAATAGTATTATGATATAAGAAGAATAAAGTATCCGAAAGGTCTGTGTCTAAAATTGCTTTCGTTTTTTCTACATTTAATCTGACTAGAAAGTGCGCACACTTATCATATTTCTACCGACTGTTACTTGTTCATGATGCATTTCCTTTTTTATTATTTTCGATATTTTATAAAAGAGCGTTATTTAACTGAACAAAAAATTATATTCTTTGAATTGGTAGTTAAATAAATAGGAGATATAAACAATTTTTATTCCCATATGTGATTAAAAAGTAAAAAGTATATGAACGCAAGCATACAACAAATAATTTCTTTTTTTTTTATATATAAAATTTATGGATTTAATTAATTAGGTTTTTCCTCACGTTTAAAGTGTTGTTTTCTTTCTTTATGAAAGAACATACAGCAAAAATTTATATTTTTAATCTATTCCATTAATTTTCTACATTAGTTGTTAGTATCACTCTTGCAGGATAGATGGCAGCACAAAATACGATTCGAAAATGTTCATAAGATCAATGCGTTATGTTTATAAGCAGAATTTTCTTACATTGTTAACTCAAATATTTCGAGACTTAAGTTTAAAATGCTAATGAGTATATATAGGAACGTGGTTGCTGCTACCTTCCTTTCCCATAACATCCAATCAGAAGGTGTAGGCTATACAAATAAATAAACAACTACGAAAGACTTAAAAACAAGAAGAACTAACAATTTATTCAAAACTTAACGAGAACAACTTTTAACATTTTAAACTCGACCTTCACAGGTCTGCAATCTGCGAAGCAAGTGTGTCTACAAAAGATCGCTTCCTCCTTTTCTTTAAAACGGCTTGCAGTTCCTCAGACAAAAATGACGTCACAAGATGACGTAGGCAGCCGCCACATATATAGCTTTCTAAATATATGTTTCCAATTTCTAAGTTTCATTTTTCTAGGATATACTATGGTAATATAACTAATTCTTTTTCAAAAATAATTGATCACAAACTTTTAAGGAGTTTCCTTTTTGTGAGTTTGATTCACTTTTGTAGCGCATGTAGGTTTAAAGCTGAATTTACGCAATTTTTCTAAAAGGAGTGAGCTGATATTCCGAGAGTTAATCAATTGGTATAAAAATATCCAGTCAATTAAATAACATATTATTACATATTCCGGCTGCAGAGCACTCTGCACCTTGTGGAAAATTATTGTGGCCCCTCCCCCACCCCTTCCTTATATATATCATGTATTAGTACATATGGTAGACCCTCAATAGGGTCAAAGTACACAAGTATTTTTTCAATCCAGGGGATGGTCGATAAATAATATCCGACCATCCCGTCGGATAAAATTTATCGACAAACTTCTCATTTATTATATAATATTTTTACAGCTCAGTTGGACTAGATTGCATTAAATACAAAACTTCATTGTTCTTAAACATTTCTCTTAAGACACGTGTTTAAGATAAAATTTCAATTATTTTACACTTTTTATAGATACTACATTTTTATCAATTTTTTTTTTTTTTTTTTGTGGAGGGTACATGAAAAAAATGTGTAAAAAATATTTATTTTTGGTTTCACAAACAACTTTTTATTAATAGGTGGAATTATTTTTGAGAAATTTATAAAAGTACAAATAATAGATCTTAAAACAAGTTATTGCAGGATAAGAAAGTGATATAAATGATAATTTTTTTTAAGAAAAATATCGATCTTTGAAAATTTAACAATTCGTATTAAACACAAAAGCATTCTATGTTTACTTTATCTATTCTGTGTTCACTCCTACCTGGCCTTTCCTTATATTTTACTGAAATGATGCTTTGTTTCCAATTTTTCTGCATATTGATGAGTGAGTTTCAAAAATTCCTTCTTACTTAGGAAAGGAAATGGTTATTCAAGTTCTTAATATGATAACATAACACCATCTTTCCTGTTCATCATTGAATGTTCTTGGAAAAATCTAAAAATTACCCAAATGTGGTTTTATTTCTACCGATTTATCTTCGATAAAACCTCTTAATTTATCACCTAGTGTGCTTTTGGATGTAGAATAATCTTTCACTCCTTCTCATTTCGTTCTAATATTTTCTACAGTTTCCTTCATATCCTCCTTTTCATCCCACCTCTGACGTAATTTACCCATATTGTTTTGAATTTTTTTTTTTTTTAAAGAGAGAATATAATTCTTATCAACCATAAACTATGTCCGATACAACACCTCTGTCCTATACAACCCGAACAACATGGAACAAAAAATTGGTTTCCACATAGGTATTAGTATTCTTAAATAGATTAATATCTTATAAACAAAAGAAAAATAATGTCGTTTTCAACAATATATATATATACAAAACTTACACTCTCTTTTAGGCGATTTATGACAACCAGAAGTTAACTTCGTTCACTCAAAACACTTTTTAAAAACAAAATTTTCTACCACATATCAACAACGCTGCTGCTTGACTAAAAATGATGGCATCTGAACATTCTGCCTTCGCCCAACATGAGATGACTTAACAGGTTTTATCACCTTTACCAAATGCTAGCAAAATTGTGCAACCACATCTCAGACCATTAGTCAGAAAATGGGTATGTATGCATCACACACGGTGCTCGTACGGTGCGAGGTCGTGTGCAGCAGAATGGAATGTCAGCACGACAACCATTACTTCGGCTTCCTTTGACAATGCAGCATAGAGAGAGGCGGCGACTCTGGTGCTCCGAACGACAAAACTGTATACAGGAGTGGCACAATGTCGTCCTTTCAGACAAGTCCCGGTGTCCAGAGGCTCCGAGGAGACCTCCATACATTCGATATCGGCACAGTGACCCTGCACCAGGGGTGATGGTTTGGGCAGCCATTGAGTACACGACACGCACATCTCTAGTTCGGATCGACGGAAATTTGAAAGCAGATCGGTACATTTCTGACATCTTACGTGCAGTGGTTGTGCCCTATCTTCGAGTCCTGCCAAACACCATTTTCCAACATGATAATGCTAGACCACATGTTGCATGTGTTCTGACCTTTCTCCATACTCAGGGTATACTATTGTTGCCCTGACCTGCACGGTCTCCAGGTCTGTCACCCATTGAAAATATTCTATTACGGGTTGCTGAGAGACTGTCCCGCCAACCCTCTCCAGCTAATGCTGAAGTGTGGCATGGATCTGATGCAGCATGGAGCGAGTTGCCCTTTTCTATCATCCAAGCCCAGTTCGACTCCATGCCTAACCGGGTAAGGGACGTTTTAGCTGCTAAGGGTGGCAGCTGTTTCTATTAATTTTGCTTTCCTGTGAGCCCTCAAATTACTTGTAAATTTAATTATTTTGTCTTCGTGCCATACTGTTTACGTACAATAAATATCTTTTTTGTATTTGCCTTTCTTCGTGGTATTGCAATTTTAATGGTCTGCAGAGTATTACACAGATACCATACATAACACAAGCGTATTAATTATTTTTTGATTTGAAGTTTCATTCATTTTATCGTCTGCAAACTTACTCCTATAGCATTTTACAAGAAAAAAAAAATGTGGGCGAATTTTATATATTTATCACTTATTTTGGAATATTTCTGATTTGAATGTTTCGAAATTGATTTGACGAGATAATTCAATTTCCAATAAAGTTAACTGTGTTCTTTTTATTGTTAGTTTTAGTTGTATTTATTATTTAGTGTTTAAAGAAAGATTCGGGAAATGTAAAGAATATTTAATTGAATTCGAAATTGGGTTATTAATAATGTGAAAAAAAAGGAGTTTCTGAAAATAACATTGCTCGAAAATTTAGATTATTACTTCACATTGTAAGCAAGTGGAACATGGAACATCAATTTTAAGCAGCAAGGTAAAATTTTCTAATAAATAAAGATATGATCGAACTAAAACACTTACAAATCAAATCTATAGAAGGATTTTTAAAAGAAAAACAGACTTCACTTTTGGATTCCCGTAAAACAGCAAAACAGCAAATCAAACAACTTATGAAATTAATCAAGCTAATGATTAAAATGTATTTTTCATGTAAAAGGTAATTTAATGGATACTGGGTTGCTTGGTTGTCATTCTATAAAAAAACAGCTGGTTATATACTTAAAGAAAAAAAAAAAAGACTTGAGTATAGTTTGCTAAGTTTCATTCAAAATGGACAAAAAGAAAAGGAACAAAGTGTTTTTCAATGATGAAAGTAAGAACTTACTTTCATCAAATGATTTTAGGTACATACGTTCGTCCGAAAAACGGGGGAGGGGGGGGGAAGAATCCATGATATTTTGTTTCCACCGTAAAGCATGGAGAGATATATATAATGGTGTCGGAGTCTAAATGTGTTGAACCATTATCTCAAATAAATAGGATCATGGATAGATTTGTGTACAAAAATATACTAGGAAAACACTGGCTAACGTGTGCTCCAAAGAATATGCCGTAGCACAAGGATTTCCATCAAGACAATGACAGAAAACTCACATTAAGTTAATTTTAACAATTTTTGGGGGAAAATTTACAATGGCTGACTCGAACTCCAGTCTTGAATCCGACAGAATATTTTTGGGAAGAATTAGAAAAGCTCATTAGGAAGTTCTACAAAAATCTTAATGATTTGTATCACTCATTAAACTGGAAGTAGAGAAAGCTACATGTAAGATAACAAGTTAATAATTCCTAACGAATGTGAAGCAGTTTTAAAAGTTTTTCAGCAAAATATTAGTGATATTTGAAACAATACTTTACTATATAAACTATTACAGTGTTTATATGTAATAAAAATTTGTCAAAATACTTTTTATCACTGTGTATTTACATTTTATTTCTTAATTACAATAAAATAAGGATACAATTTTTACTGCTATGTTATTATTTGACATGTTATGTGGCTTTGATTACATGATGAAAAAAATAATTTGACATTTTGAGAGAACCTATTGTAATTAAAATTGGCTATGCAAAATACGAATTATTACATATAAAATGTCCAGCTGTAATTGAATACTGATTTTTCTGGGATTAATTTCCGGTCTTCTCCCATTTATGTGCAAAGTAATTTTGAATACATGTAAAAGTAATAAAAACAATATATAATACGTAAAATATATAAGGAATTTCTTAATAGTACTATGTTTGAAAGTACCTTACTGGATCGGGTTTCATTGCCTGCCGTCGGATGAGATGATCAGTCAAATATCCGGCTGTAATTTTGCCCAGAAACCCTCCGCCCTCAAAACTGCTCGTAAAAATACTACCTGAAATGAAGAAAATATTGTAGTATTCCTAAACTCGATAAAAAAAAAAACCTCTCACCTCCTGCCTTACGCGTTATAAATTTCCTTTAGATGACTTTATTTTCATGCCCCCGACATGTTTCATATATGTCTAAGTATCGATTGCCTTTTTTATATTTTATAGCTCTGTAAATTTTAATTTTACTCTTTGTGAGGCACAATAATATTCATACAACACATAACTTCTTTTTCATAGACCACAGATCTGATATAATGGAGATGAGTTTGGTGGAAAGAATATGATTGTTTGAGTTAACCATTTACTTATACAGCTTAAGCAATTGCTTGATTCTATCACTATAATCGCATTCTATAATCTGACTGATTGCCCTTCCTGATTCTGTTATTAATTAAAATACTCCCTTTGTGGCCAGCCTCCGCATTTCTTTTACGACAAACAATCTTAATCTGATTTCAAACAAGGCGATTTAGTTGATTCAACCCATTTGTATTATAACTAGTTGACAAGTCTAAAGACCCCACTATAAAATATTGTCCTCTTTGATCTTAATTCTATTAGTGGAGAGAGAAACGTGAATGAAACATGTAACTAGTACATTGTAGCCTTGGCGTGTGATTTGACTGAGTGTAAAGAAACATAGGTGAATCTTATTTAAAACTAAAATTGTTCGGTCAACTACCGTTTTAAGTAAAATAGGCCTCGTTCTTCTGAAAAAACTCAAATAAAAAGCTATAGACACGCACCCTATGATTCATATAATCAATTGGACTAGGATCGCAATCTTGTATTGCTAAATATGTCACATGTTTCGTTATTTTTGCATAGTTTGTAAACAACTATAAGATAAGACAGTTGAACTGACACTACAAATGTTTCTGTATGCTGAATGAAGAAAATAAATAGTTATCGACTCGTCGGTTCTTATCAGCTGTTTAAGGCAGGTAAATATATTTTTTTTACTCACTATTGAACCGTACTTTCTACAATTTTGCTTTATTTCATAAAAATTAGTGTTATCGCTTATTTTTATTAAATTTCTGATCATACATTACCAGATAAATAGTTTGAAAATTTGGAAATTTTGTCATGGTTTCTACGTCTTAACATATTCCTGGGAAAACATTAAATATATGATTAAAGAAAATTACGCAATGAAAATTAGACAGAGAACTACTTTTCATTGAGAGGAACAACGAGGCTTTCTTTTTAATTTGTTGCGACCTCATACCTAATTTCTAATAGTATAATTTGAAAAAGCATTACGCACAAAAACATGCGCCGTGTATCAAGAAGAGAGAAGTAAAGACCAAATAACGATACTATAAAGACAAATCTTATATCTTAACGCAAAAGTATTTTTACAACGTTACAATTCAGGCAGAGTCTTTTATGAAGGCCAGTTATGTAATCACAAAGTTAATCGTCAAAAAAAAAAAATCAAAGACATTTTCAAACGATGATTTTACTAGGCAATTCATGGACATCATGAGACAGATATAATTTTCCATGACAAGAAATACAACATTTTTCAAATAATTTTGTTTCATCAGATTATTTCCAGAAGTGACGAATTTGGAACATCTGTCTGAAGGGATTTGAAAATTTATAGTTTAAAATTTCATTCTTTGATAATGGATGAGAGATCGCTGCTACTGGCACGGCTTATTTTATCATTTACATTAGAGGTATTTATGACGATTATAATGTTGTGGCATCGGACTATTTGCGATTTTTTCTTTCTAACCTCAGAGACTTTATATTAATCTGAATTGCAAAAAATTGCAATTTTTTCCCAAATAAATGAAGCTTTATTAGGTAAATTAGATGAAGACAGAAATGAAATGAAGGGAATTAGAGACAATGATATATATAAATGAAATAGAAATGAAGGGAGATAGAGGATAATGACTTGCTGATAGAGATTTATAATTTGGATTGAAGCACCTTAATTAGTTTTGTGGATTAACGAGTATCCTAGTTAAAATATTAAGCTACGAAGCTACAAGTAGTGAAAATCGTTGAATTCAGAACGAGTGATTTCGTAAGTTAAAATTTCATATTTAAATCAAACAAGTATAATAGGATTGTTGAGTTAATTGGGATTCGAGGGAGAGAGATTTTGTCTCTATTCTCTAATGATTATTCATAAAGTATTTTAGTTTGATTTTACGAGTCTTCAATTGGAATTCAGTGATTATTAATATATTAAATTGAGATATGGCGCATGAACTAAACAATGAAGAAAGGTGTTTACACTGCAACTGAAGAAATTGCTCCTTTAGTACTATTTAAACCATTAAATGTTAGGACCGTTTAGACATTTGTATGAAACAGAGAGAAATGTTAAAAGGATTTTCTTTATCTCTTGCCAACAAATCTGGTGTAGTTATTGCTGGTGTTTTCTAGCTATGATAGGTGAAAAAGAGGGACTAATAAAATTAATACAAGACGACGCTATTGCTGTAGAAAACTCTCGTTTGATGTGAAATACCATTGCGTAACACACCAAGAAAATTTATTTTTAGAAATGAATCATGTTATGTAAATTGTCGCCAAGAATGTGGATTTTATACGGGTCAAGGAATTGAATCATAACCAATTCCAGGAATTACTTAAATGCTTTGATGATGAATGTAACGATATCATGTGTTCATTTTGAAAAAATGAAGTGATTTAGTCGAGGCTTAGTGTTAAAAAGATTTTCTGGCGTACTTAATGAGATCAAATTGCTTATGATAAATCGGAAACAAAATGTGTTCCAGAACGAGATGATGCCAACTATCTTGCAGATTTAGCATTTAAGGTAGATTTGATTGCTCATTTCAATATCTTAAAAATACGTTTTGAAAGTAAAAAACTTGTTTGTACAATGTTTCAAACCCTAATTGCGCTCCAATTGAAATGCAAATTAAGGCAAAACCTAATTAAATGCAAATAATTGTTTTCCTTTCAACAGTTGGCCAAACATAATCCTAAAAAGGAGGAAAAAAACTCGCGGAAGATTTTTATTTTTATTACTTCATTTACCGGTCGATATATGTTAGGTATCCTGCCAGCAAATTTTCAAGTGGAATGCATAGAGTTGTAATTTGGCATTCATTTTAAAGATAAATTTCAGAGAATTTTCTTTATTGTATTCTTATAAATCATATCTGCGTAATGACAAATATCTTTTTATGCGCAATTATTCTTTATTCACATCATCATCGGTCGAAAACACGTACGTTTCTGAGCAGCTGTTTTCAAGAGCGAAGCATACAGAGGAAAATTAGAACCAGAATGTCGGGTGAACACACCTTCAGAACTCCTTGAAAACTGCAACCACTTCAATCGATTCAGATACTAATTCATTAGTCTCTTAAATTCAGTTCCAAATATCATATTAATTTCATGATTTCTAGAATTTTTTCTTCACAAAAAAAAATATTAAGTAGATATTGCTTAGTTATATTAACAAAATTTTATCGTTTTATTTTTATTTCTTAATATTTATTATTATTATTATTGCTCATGAGCTATTTTTAATGCGTTAGATTTAGATTTATTGTGTGTGACCTCAAACAACTTATGTTTTCTAATGCGGCTCAGGGAAACAAAAAAATTGAACACTCCTGATCTGGAACATGAGGATTCATTTCAAGTTATGGAGAACAGTAGGGAGTTCAGTTTTCTTCAACACGATCAAGATTAGCCTGCTTGCGAGTTGAGATACATTTTCCGATTCTTGCAGTATTTTTGGAAGATCCTTGTATCACGAAACGTTTAACCAAGACTTAGAAGAAAGCTTTCTTAAATGAAACGATATTTATATGATTTTTGTTAGAGAACAAGGAGACCTTTATTTACATAGCAACATTGGATTATTTACATTGCTCAATTGTATATTTCGTTACAAAACATATAATATTACTGCATTGAACTGAATTCTATTTTAATTTCACAAAACTTGATTTTGGAATTTCTTAAAGAATTTGACAATTGTATATTGAATGAGATCAAAAAATATACCAGTATAATATTACGAATCTGAGACGACGCTTCCCTGCATCGATTCTCTTCTTAGAGAAAATAGATTTTACAGAGATTCTATCAGTCAGCCCAGGAAAGTTTAAGCAGAGACCCCTTATCACTGGGACGAATTTCGCGACCATTTGGGGGGCGAAAAACTTGACGACTTTGGCGACGAAATGGTATTTCTGGAAAATGCCGGAATGTAGTTAAAATCTCGATTGGAAAGAAAGTTAATCTTAAAAGTTACGGACTTTTCCTAAATTTCCCTTGTGACGTCCCACCTGGCCAGAACAGTAATAAATAAGCATGAATCCTGAGGTGCAGCAGTCTGTCTTTGGAGTCTGCCTTTCAAGTGCAAAGTAATACTTCGCAAATTTGTCCGTAGCTCGAACTAGCATGCTGGTGGAGGTAACTGTTATTACAAGAGCTGCTTTGCATTTGTGCTGCTGATTTGTGCTAGTGGTGTGTTTCCTGTTTGTGATGTTAATCTGGTAAGTTTTGCAACCTGTATTCATCTTGTCCTGAATATTAGTGAATAAAGTGTCGTTTGTCATTATTCTTGAAAGATTTATTTCACTTGTACACCCACATGAGATCGGATAATTTTTGCAACAATATTCATTGGCGGAAAATGGCCTTAAAGTTAAGACCATTGAAAAATAAAAACTAATAAAATACTGGGAAGAAAATAAACCTTTAAGTTTTTAAAGATTATTCTAAAACTTAAATTTCATAGCTCATCTCACCATCATGCTGAGTGCGCTTTCGTTCTTCCATGAGATACAACTGACCCCAGTCCACCACTGTCGTCTTGGCGCAGAAAACGACCAAAAATCCCACAGACACCAACCACAAGAAAGGATCCTTCAACAAGTCGGTGAAGCTACTCGATGAAGCGATGCCATCTATAAAAATGTAGAAAACCTCCCATAGTATCCTCAGTTATAATAATTATGTCTCAGTTTATCAATATCACCAAAGTATTAGATTCATTTCTGCGATCTATAGCTTAAAAAACAGATTTCTAGCTATTCTGAAAATTTGATTGCTTTTAATATCGCAGTGTATAACTGAATTTTTGTTTTCATGTGTAATAAACACTTTAAGAGCGCCAATGTGTTTGACATTAAAAGTAATTTTTTTTAAAAAAAAATAGTACATTGATATTTAATAGCAATTAGCACATTTACTAATAATATAATACTACGTAATGCACATTATAATACATTACATAATGCAATACAGCACGCAATGTAATAAGCAACGTAATACATAAAAATACGTAATATAATGCACAATACATAATATAATACATAATACATAATATATACATAATACATAATATATACATAATAC
>BMAW01074179.1:993790-1011217 GCA_019974015.1 Nephila pilipes
AATACATAATATATACATAATACATAATATATACATAATACATAATACACAATACATAATACACAATACATAATATAATGAACAATACAAGACATAATACGCATTGAAATAAACAACACAATGCATAATAAGATACATAACACGTTATACAATACATAATACAGTAAGCAATACATAATGGAATAAACAACACAACACATAATACACAATACATTCCATTACACAATATATAATAAAATACAATACAAAAAACACACAATATTAATACGGCATATGGAGGAGTGAGCGGAAAAGTTAAAAAAAATGTAAAGAAAGTTTTAATGCTTGCGTTTAAAAAGACAAAATGCAGTGAGACAATTAATCATTTTAAGAAGTAAGCAAAATATAAGACTAGAAAATGTCGAAAAAACCATTTAAAAATTTATTTTCCATTAAAATTTCTGCAAAACCCACATAAAATAGATTAAGGTATCCGCCTACTTTCGAAAAGGAATTTTTTAAATAATTGAAAAAAAATAACTGTTCATATGCATTATATAATAAGATAAGGCTAAAAACTTAAAATACAATGTAAAATTTCCATAAATTAATAATTGTTTTAATATTTCAGCTCAAAAAATACATAAAAATAGCAGTAAAATGGCATTTGTGCAAAGCACTGCAAAAAAAATTAAATAGAAATATTTATATTCTGCAAATTTTATTATGATGAATTGAATCTAATTTAGGATTTGTGCCTCTATCACAATCATAACCCTGAGAATTAAATATTTATAGGAGTCGTACTTTAACATGCAGAAAAAACGTCCAAATTTGTGATAAGTTATGCCTTTTATCATCAATAAAATGCAAAGTAACCGAATTATAATAATAGGAGATATTCAAGTCCTGAATTCACTTTCATTGAGTATTCCACGAAAGTTTCATAACATTATATACATAATTTTCTTCAATACGATGTTTTGCGCTGAAGCAAAATATGAAAATCTTGATTTTGAGAAGAAGCTAAAAATACATTTCAACTCAGAAACTTAACTAATTAAATAAACATTTAACATTAAAAGGCCCCTGATTCGTAAAGTTCACTATCTGTATTACTTAAATAAGTTATCTTTCTTCCTGATGGTCTTTAAAACTTTCCTACGCTTACATTTAACAGGTGTTGTACGTTAACGCTTCAATTCCCTGATTGGATTGTAATCCAACTTTTTGTATCCCTTTACAGTGAAGCAGCCCGGATTTTCGATGTTCAGCTTATTTAAGACTTTTGAGCAGCCTTGATGTCCTTCGTTAAATTATATAATTGCATCATATGCACCCAATTTCACAGTTTTCAAACAAACAAAAACTTCCTTTAGTACTCTTTATCATATTACACCATTAAAATATTCATTTGCATTTTGGGTCTTAGGAAATTCATCTTGCATGTTGGAAAACATTTTGATGGCGATATTACGTAAGATATCAATGAAAAACAAACACTAAAGTTCCCTTTCCGGTAGCAGAATGCTAATTCCAGTTCTAAAATTTGACACAGACTATTATTAAAATGCTTATAACTCAAGTTCTATGTAAGGTAGAAACGAAATTGAAACTATTCTAGAAAGCTACGAAATCCGGCTTTAATAATAGACCGTAAATAAAAAAATCGACTTTTTGACCAAACATTGCGTTTTAAAGGTAGGCGGATACTTTAAGTTATTGGTTTCAGAGATACTTACTCACACAATTTACTGACCATATATAAAATGAGTTACCTGAATCGAACTTATTGACGGATGTACTCTTGTCTCTTCGTGGCAAATTCGGCTCGCTCTTAGCTACTCCTTTGAGCGCAAACAAACTAAAGAAACCCAAGACAATGGATATAGCACCTGGAACGAATCGGAGAAAAAGTTATTACAATAAAATACGTACTATAATGCTACGTAATGCACATTACAATACATTACATAATGCTTCCTGTAGAGTAGATCTTTATCTAATATATAAATTTGAAATCTATTTTATTTTTGACAGTCTAACTTTTATACTAATTCGCATCACTGATCGTATCACTTTAAATTTTTAAGATGCTTTGTTGCTGTGTGGAAGAAGAGAACCACAAGCTTTTCAATATTCAAAATATCTCCACTCTTTATTTTGATGAAACGTCCAAAAGTTACCGTATCGCACAGTAAAATCTCGACAAGTAACAATTGTGCAGTTGTGCTTATCATCTTAGGATAACTCATTTTGCTAGTTATTAAGGCGGTGTGAATAGGATGGTTTGAGGGCAAAGAAACATCTCGATTTCGCAAAACTGACTGTTGTCGGTGGTCTTTTAGAAGAATGTTTGTTATCTGGAGTTAAATAAAAAGCAAACAATGAAACAATGACTCATATTGTGGTTTTTGTTAATGGACGGAAAATGTTTTGAGCAGTAAAATAAATCGTGGTTCAAAATTGTTCGATAGGAAGAGTTAACAAGAATTCCTCCTTCTGAAGTTTGTATTTTGACAATATTTTTAGTTCAAACCGCATTTTGGTGTAATTATTTTTTCTGTATTTATTAATAAACTTTCGAAACTTATATGGAGTTTCCCCACTAAATAGGGCAAAGTAGCCCAGTAGCCATGATCGCGAACTCGCAACCGGCATTGTTTTCGTCGATTGGAGTCCTCATGCCTCTAAAGATTCGCCATGTAGCGGGGCTGATGCATGTTAAATTTGGTCGAGGTCCCAAGTCCTCCCGTTGGCATGGTGTGGAAGTTTGAAGAGGGAGTTACCAATTTAGGTGTCGTTCTCGTCAATTAACTGAGTTTCTAAGTTAAAAGATTCGACACTAATATCCCTTGTTTTGCTACAAAGAGTGGCGTTAACAAATATTGAAACAAATCATTTCCACTCCGTATTAATAAAAGCAAAAGAACTTTTGTTTTTGAAAATTTTATAGTCAGGGCTCCCTCGGTAACACGGCAGATATTGGATCAGAGTACCGCAAGATCAGTGAAAAATCATTAAAAAATAATACATTTAACTAGAAAAAGCTATGCATTATTGTACAAAGTTTATAACGGGCGTTCAAAAATAAATTACACTTGTTCCTCTATAGATAGCTGCAATGTGAAACAAGAACGAAGCTTGAGCAGATGATAATCAAATTTTACGGCTTCAACGACAGCAATTTTTTTGACAGTGGCAACCGTTGCCGCGTCGTACGAGAAAAATGGTGCTTCCGCTGTAAACGTTGCTTACTCCAATGTCGAAGTACGCAGAACAGTGCGTTTTTAATTGGAAAAACGTTTCACGAGCATGGAGATTCATGTTCGTGAAATATCTGTAGTGTATGGGGCCACATGCATTGTCAAGTCCAGGTATTGTGAAACGGTGCCAACATTTCGAATATGACCGCACACACTTACCGTTTCGTAAAAAAAGGGAAGCCTAACAACGGTGTATACGTCAAACATCCAAAGTTCTTCCATCAGCAGGTAAAGTCATGACTACGGGTTTTTTTTATTGCGAAGGAGTTGTCTATGCCGAATTTATATGGAGGGACAAAAACATTAATACTGAATCGTACTGCGCTATACTACGAAGTTTGCGCAAAGTTGTGAAAAAAAAGCCGTGGAAAGTTAAGCAAAGGCGTCGTTCTCTTGCACGACGATGCAAGACTTCACAAAGGTAAACACAACACAGAGTTTGCTTCCCAGTTTTGGATGGGAGTCTGCCAGCATTCACCGTATAGTCTCGATCTAGCACCTACGGATTTCACATGTTCGGCAAGCTCAAAGAACATTCGGGTTGAAGACAATTTTCCAAAGCAGATAGGGTTCAGAGTGCTGTTCTGAGTTGGCTCCAAGACGAAAGAATGATTTTCTATCATCAGGGCACCGAATGATCAATGTAACGTTCCGCCAAATGTCTGCAGCGACTGGAAGACTATTTCGAGAAATGGTGTGCTGTATGTGTGTCTTATTACATCGTAGCGCCCTTCTCGATAAAGGGCCTTTTGAGCTACATTTTTTCAAGCGTAACTTACTTTTTGAATACCCCTAGTAATATATTTCTGGCCCAATGCACAAAATAATGAACAAAACAAAAAAAATGTACTTTTTTTCAATTGATAAGCTACATTGTTTAATTGAAGTAGAAGACATAAAATAATTTCGACGAAGTGTCTGCTTGTGTAAAAAAGCCGAATTCCTGGCAAGGTTGGAATAAGTGAAATGCGGAGCATAGAGGAAGTACTATATTTTTGAAAAAAATTCATTGTATGATACGTAAGTAATACATTTCTAACTTGTTCTAAAGAGTATAAATCTGAAATATTTGCGTTCGTTCTAAAGAATAAAAAAATTCTCACCCGCTGTGAATACGCTTGTCCTCCAGCCGTATGTGGTGACAAGGTAAACGGACAGAATGGGAGACAAACCACCAGAAAAATTGTTCCCAGAGCCCAGCAAGCTCCACAAAGTACCAAACTTCGAAGGGGATGCCTTCTGATACAGAAAACAAGAACACAGTTATTTAAAAATAATCTTAAAGTAAAATAAAAAAAAATTACCTTATTATCTAACGGTAGTAAATCCAGTTATATACAATAAACCATTGAAGGGAGAACCTACGGCCTTATACTTACAAAATCCGTCAACTAATGTTGAATTTCGTTGATGTACTTCTTTAAAGCTGTCTTCGCCGAATGTGAATGAACCTGATCGAAACTCGGAACACATTTCCGGGCAGAAAAATGCTCCAATTTCCATAAAAGTTTGTGACGTTGTAACACATACATCCGCTTATGATGCAATATTCTTGTAATTTAGGAACAATCCAAAATGTCGCCATTATGTGGCTATGCTGCGATAAAAATTGGTTGACAGAAAGAAGGATCAAAAATAGATAAGGATCGCTAGGGCATCCGAATTCACCAAAGACAGTAAGCCCATAAGAATTCTGTATCATAAGATCTCCCAACATTTAATATACTCGTAGGTTCGTGTATAATATTTTTAGTGGGTTTTATTCAATATTAGAATGTACTTTAAGTTACCAGCATAAATGAAATCTTTTGCCATCCAAGGGAACTTAAAACTGAAGAACTTACTTGATATTCATATGCATTGCGGTGAGATTTTTTTTAAAAAAAAATTAGCGAATTCTCTAAAATGTCTATTTAGAGAATTCACTAATTCTTGAATGGGCTTTCAGTTAAATGTATAGGATCCTAACCCTTCAATTACACAATCGACAAACAAAGATTTTTGGATAATGATACCCTCCCCTATTTGTACAAAACGCTCGCTATATTATTAAATCAAAATAAAATTGCTAATTATATAGAAATCAACAATAATATACAGTTTGTGGAGAAAATATTCGCACAAAAGCGCTTTTATAAAATAAGTTATTATTTTAGTATATTAATTTGAATAAAATTAAATTCAAAAGGTAACATTTAATAAAACGCAGTTTTACACATTTGAATATGGGGTAAAAAATTGAATGAATATTTAATCGTTTTTCAAATTTAAAAAGTAAACTAGCTTAGTGATTTTGAGACGTGCAAACAATATTCGTACACTGAAACACATGCGAATTTTCGCACGTGTTTTGTTATTGGATCAGTGGCAGCATTATTCTCGAGATGTATATAAGATGATGAGGTGGAATATACGAGTATATTTAAAAAGCAATGCAAAAGTTTCGATATGGCTTGTAAATCTAAGAAATATGTTAATCTTAAAGAAAATGGATTATAAAGCTTTGTAAAGATGGTAAAACATATATTGAAATTTCATCATCAGTTAGATCTCGTTTACTAATGTTACTAATTATTTAGATGTTTATGGCTTCTAAAATACTACATAACTCTCTAGGGTCGAAATTCCCTACTTAACTTCTGTCGACAGACAATTTCTCACCTGTTCGTAGAAGAAAATTTGAAAATAAATCCTCCTAACCTTAAAGAAGAATTGTAAAAGAAGAGAAACGGCCGTATTTATAGAAGCGGTTCCAGATATATGCAAGCATCAAAGTTTTATCGGCCATGTTTTGCAAAATTCTTTGTGAATGATAGGAATAGTAAATTACTATAATATTTCGTAAAAAATACTTAAACGAAATCCAAGAGTTCTCAAAAGCGTTGTTTCGCAAAATTCTTTGTGAATGATAGGAATAGTAAATTACTAAAATATTTCGTAAAAAATACTTAAACGAAATCCAAGAGTTCTCAAAAGCATTTTTTTTTCTTCTTCTTTTGACGAACTTAAGTTACACATTGTTGGATTGCAATGTAGAACGGATGATACGGAGAAAACGAAACACAAAAATTCATCCAAGTGATATACTTTCAATGATGAAACATGGAGATGGGAGCGTGCTTGTTTTGGGTTGTATGAAAGTCTCAGGGATTGGGGTAATTTAGTCCTTATTGATTAATCATGAATCACCAGCTTTATGTAGATATTTTGAAAAATAATTTGCTGTCTAGTGTGAGCAAACCGGTCTTAGTGATCATTATGTTTGTATGCGTGACAATGATCTCAAGGGTACAGCTCTAAATACGCGGTTATAATTTTTATGTGATATTACTAAATTTTCGAATTTTCTTTCTCATTCACCAGATATTAGTACTATAGAACATATATGTGAAATCCTTGATCAGAGTATGTTAGAACAATGTCGATTTATAATACACATGACTTGAGAAACACTCTTGAACAAGAATGGGAATACCTTTCTGGTACAATGACACCACATTTGGGTGAATTTATGCAAAGGAAAACCAGAAGAATTATTTTAGCTAAAAAATGTCGTATAAGGTATTGATTATAGCTTAAATATTTAAGATTATGTCCATTGTACGAATACTTTCTACACCACAAAGTTGTGCATTATTTATGTCTTACAAATCTTATATTTTTATATGTAATTTTTTCATGGAAATTTAACATGGAAATATTGTTTTATATTATAGCTATCTAATGTTTTACCATATAAGTTAGCAATGCTTTTTCTTTATATTGTGTCTATCAATGCACAAATACTTTCTACACTCAAAATAAATATCTTGTTGGTATTAGTAAAGGAAATAAAATTCATGTTGGCATATTAAAAGTGCAATAAGATTTGATATCGAAGCACAGAATTGCAATTTTTTAATAGTCGTTTATATATATATATATATATATATTAGAGAGAAAGAGATATAGGTATATATAGAGAGTATATATATATATATATATATATATATATATATATATCCCATACTATAATTTTATGGGTATTATTCTTTCAGATTTTCAACCAAATGTCGTCACTTACTTTAGTTTTCAATTTATTCTGTTATAAAGATAACTTTAATTAAAAATTTCTTCTAATAATATTCCGATATCAATTCGCTTACTGCTTATTCGAAATATTCAATTCATCTACATCGAAGAGAGCCAAGGAATTCTTCTTACTTGGCGAATTATTTTGACGCAAGACGGCCAAGCGCATCCCTGTGCCAAACCGTTGAGGAACCAGACAGCGCAGAAGACGGAGACGGAAGAACTGGATGAAAAGAGAAGGGTGGCGACACCGCTAATGACAAGCCCCGTAGCAAAAAGAATCCGTGGATTGATGCGGTCCGATAACACGCCGGCAAAGAATTTACTCCCAGCGAATGCAGCATTCTGACAAGTGATGATCAGGCCTAAAACGGAGAAAATAATCGAATATTTTGTTCTCTGAATATTTCTAATATTCTGCAGATATGCCCTAAAACGAAAGTAAAATTTTGAGTTTACTATATTAGAAATATATACGAGTAAGATACATTTTATACTGCATTCGTTTGTTTGTATATCTAGCATAAACACTGTCCAAAATATTTAGTTCATTGCCTACACAAGTTGGTGTTACCATTATGTATTGTCATTTATTAAACGAATATGGTACTGATTCACAGGTTAATTTGGACGATTGGTGCCGTGTCGGGTTGTCACCTTCGCTTAGACCTGGACTCATCCTTATATACAGGAAACCGAGCCACAGATAAAACAATGGGTTGTTTTCGGTCAGTATGCTCCAAAGAAGACAAAGGTTCCCATCGGCCAGAAAAGTTATGCTGACGAATTTTTAGGTTGCTAAGGGCGTCATACTCATTGACCTCAGAAAAAGGAAAGCCTATAACAAAACAATAATACTATAATGAGTTACCCAAACCCCATTTCTACTTTTTTGATTCACCCTCGAATATAATGTGAAATGAATTAACTATATATTTTAAGGATAGGATTTGCGCATTTGTCGAATGCTTTTAAATTTTAAGCAATGATCGAGTGATGAGAATAACATTTGAGTGAATATCTCTCTCTTTTAACATCCACATCACGCCTTTGAAGTTTTGTATTGCCCCGTCTTCACTTTTTTGAGCCCTAGCAACTTAATAAAGTTCACACAGAAAGGAGTTAGATCAGAAAATCAAACTTATTCCTTAGCTGCTTAAAATGATCCAGAATTCAACATAGTCAATTTAAAAGGGGAATAGAACCCTTCCACAACTAAAGGGTATCTAAGTTTACTCATCTGACCAGGGTTAAAGATCGGTCCGAGACAGGAATGAAATCACTCTCAGCATTCGTATAATTACTCAGTACATCGAGTCGAATACTGAGGAATTATACGAATAATAATATAATCTCTTCTATAATCTCTTCCTTCTCTGTGTAGGAACACGTTTAAACTCTTTGTTCTCATCTCCCGATCTCTCACTCTTTCTGTGAGTAGCATCCCATTATAATTTCCTTTACTTTCAATTTTTAATCTTATTTAAAACAAATATGAAACAATAATAAAAGGAATAGAAAGTCACATAGTGATGTTAAACAAGTTAGTTTATTCATATCTATGAATAATCAAAATCCAATCCCTACCCTACTCTATCCGTGGCAAAGATCCCTATACGAGTCTGATATAATAACTAAATATTTATCTTAGCGAAATATTTGAGTTTTAGACCTTAGAACATTTATAGATGAGGGTCCATTTTACTGACTCTAAGAAAATATTTCTGGACTGTGATGCGATAACTCCTCACGCTTGGCAATACCGTCACTATTCCTTCGTTTATAGCTTTAGCTCACTCTCTACAACAAACTAACTTCCAACGTTCGTATTAAACGCTTCACTGCTTATCTATACATTTCCTTAGGTATATTCACTACATTTCCACAATTGTAATATAATCTACATACATTACGTTGCATCCATTGAGAGAGATTTTCAAATCAACGAAATTCCTTTTTTGTCCCCAAAGCGTTGGTTGAAGGGGGGAAATGCGATATCTCTATTATCCAGACTTTAAACTTTTCACAGTTTATAAATGGTATTCGGTCAATCTTATTTATTCTAGATGTATACGTTTGTTATAGTGTGTAAACAAGATATGTAACTCGCTAGAAAACAAGAAACAATGTATTGAAATGAAAACTGACAGTTATGATTAACACTATTGGATAAGGCGAACGGTGTCATGTGGCGACAATTATCAAGATCAAGAAACTCCCGAATCCACATAAAAAATTCGGAAGAGAAGAGCGATATTGGTATTGGATTATAGAATGTACCGAAATTTTCAATATCGAATTAAAAAGAAGTTACTATATTTATTATTTTTAAAAAAAATTCCTTAATCATTTTTATGAAACACTTAAGTACTATTTGATACGTAATACACACGAGAGGGTGAGAGAGTGAGAGAAAGAAACGTATGCTGTGTCCTAATATATCAAAATTAAAATAACTATAGTTTTACTATATCGTTATCGTATTTTGTAAAGATATCTCTTGACTTAAAAAACTATTTATTCATTATATACGTTATGATTTGTTTCATAAAAAAAGAAAGAAATTCTCCTCACCTAAGTTATGTAAAAATTCTTACTTTTTCTAATTACAATTTTTTTCATGCACATAACAAAATTACATTGCTTCATTTAAGGGTTCAAGGAATACGGTTTTAAATAATAGCCGAAAATTTAACAAGTTATTTTAAAACAAATATGATTTTCCTTTCTTCCGAGGTATTCCTGGAACAAAAAATAAATCTCGTCTGAATGTTAAAGTCATTTTTATGTAAGAAAATAAGTAAATGTTATTCCCTTTGAATATTTCTACATAAAATTCTTCAGGCAGTTATTGTGTTCCATCATGTATTTGATATATGCTGCATTTCACTGCTTTCAAAAATAATATTACATTCTTTCAGTTAATGATATCCTTAACTTTTTCCCCTTAAATAATTCACAACCATTTTATCAATAATGTATTTACACATATTTTCTCATACGCCAATATAAATAACGTTCGCTTCAGCGCGCAACTCAATAAAAAAAAGTTCATTTCAAGACGAGCAAGTAGTCTTTAAGCCTTACCAGCATGACTAGCATCCAGTCCTTCCTCAATTAACTGTGGTGTCACCAAACTCACACTCTTCCGGTTGTAACAGTAACTAGCAAAACACAAAAACAAAGCCACGAACACGCCTGCCATGAAAGCCCTCCGCGGAAGAATACAAATACAGAAGTCACTTGATAACTTCAAACTAGAGGAGAATCAATTATGTCATTCCGGCAATCGTGAGCACGACCTTGTGTTCCTGAGAGACAACTGATAGCAGCATATCACCAGGAAACGGAGTTTTGATGGTCGACATTCATTGTTCCGTTCCAAGAAAAAAGAAAGCGAATTTTTATGAGTATGTATACCTCGATATGTTCCAGAAAAACGTAAATCGAATTCTTTTTGTTTGAAACGGAAGAAGAAGAAAAAGCGAATAGTGATATACATTTCAAGATTCGACTTTGAATGAATTAGTAACGGCTAAAACATAAAAATATCTCTTTGTGTCAAATGAAGAGAATATTAAATTTTGTCAGAAAAATGGCGCAATTGTTGGCTTGCTTTATAATTTCAATAAACTAATTTTTTTCAAGTAAAGCTTGACATTATAAATCATTTCAAGAAACTTGAATATTTATATCAAATGGAGAGCTAACGAATTTTATTTAAAAAATAATGGAATTACTGTTTGATTTAAAATTTCAATAAACTGGTTTTTAAAGTTAAGCTTTAAATTCCAAATTATTTCAAGAATCTTAAAAAATTATTTTATTTTACAAAAAATAGAATTCTTTTTTCCCCTTCAAAATTCAGAATGGATTCTAAAATAATCTCGTAAACAATAAATTGTTATAAAGTTACGAAAATCATTTATATTACGAAATGTAAAAGAGGCTATGAAAATGTTTCATTAAATAAGAAAAGAACAACCCGAGAACATCGTGAACTCCATTAGCTTCTACTTTAAAAGAAAAATCTTATTATTTAAAAAAAAAATAAGATTAAACATATAAAAGACGTAAATAAAAACAGTAAAAAAAATATTTATATACAAGAATAAAGTTTTATTATTATTATTATTATATTATTCAGCCTATAGTCTAAAAAATTTATTATTTTAAGCGAGTTTACATTCAAGTTTAATTTAAAACAAACTTGAATGAACAGATATTTTGATAAAAAAAAATAATGCGTATATAAATATATTACCTGTATTTTTAATACTAAGTTATCTTCATTAATTTGATTTTGAATCGAACATTTTTTTTCGAAACGAGAGAGTTATGTATATTACATATTTATGCAATGCATTTTTTTTTTCTATTTAATTAATTAAAAACCAATCGAGGCTAAGTTTAAATTTAATTGTTTTTAATTTTACTGTTGCTGAGAGAGAGAGCATTTTCACAAGGCTGGATATACAATTACGCCGTTTGACGAACTACAAAAAAAGTGCAAGAGGGCATAAGAGAGAGAATTTTCTCTTGCTTTGAGTTTTATAATAAGGGTTTTTCATAATAGATCACGTGTGATGAGTGGAGGGATTCACTGGGACTACACCTGCAGACAAAAAATCTAGAGTGATAATTCTTACAAATCTGAAACCGTGAGAACTGCATTATCAACGAATTTTTAAGAACGCGTGATTGCATAAATTAAGTTAAAAAGGAATGGTATCAAGGAATAAGAATGAACGCTTTACTTTTATATGAGAGAATGAGAAAAATTAGGAAATGAAATTATTATTAAGAGAAACTAATCTGAATTAAAATTAATAGACAATACCTAGTATTTAAAAACTTTATTACATTATATTTTATTTTTTAATTAACATAAATTTTAATAAAATGTCTAATAAAGAAATCAAAGCATTATTATCAACAAACTGTCATCTTGAGAAAAAAAATATCATTTTTTCCTAATGTACTTATTAACTACAGTTGTTCTTAAAATTAAATCAGCCGGCTTTTCTATTATTAATTTCTTATATTTCATAAGCATTATATATATTACATATTTCACTAGTAGCATTATGTCAGTTTTGCTGTACATTTAAACGCAACTTTCAACCGAACATAATACAAAGATTTAATCTTCCGATTTAAAATTAATAGAGTATTAGTACCGTCAAGAGATCTGATTTTTTATCTTTTTTCCCCTTATGGCACATTAGAAACCATAGCTAAATTTTAAACTGCACAGTTAAGTAATCCATTATGATGAAAAAATAGTCGGTACAAAAATATTTTCTCAAAAATAATTTACTTATTGATGTGAAAATGGAAACTTATTTTAACACTAGCTGGTATAAACGTTATTCGTTTAGATGAATTGGAAAATATAACAATCCAACTCGAAGACACAAATTTTTAATAAAGGACCAATTTTTAAATTATAATTTCAGTAATTTTGAGTGATCCACAAGTGATTATTAGAACTAAGAGATTATTAGAGTTGCTTCTTCCTTTTTCTAAAAAAAAAATGGGGAAATGTTCTTTCCATATAACATATGAATTCAGTTTCATTTGTGTCAATAGATTTCTGGATGAAACGACTTCAAAAATTTTGAAAATCCTAAATCGACACTTTACGATGAAATTTTCAAAAATCAGTTAGTTAATTTATGTTTCGCAGATGATGAAAGGATAGTAATTTTGCAACATTACGTTCGAGAGCTAACACGTAAAGAAAACAAAAAACATCGCTTCAACATTATCAAAAAAAATTTAAAACACCGAAAAAGAAAAGTTTTTGAGTAAATCGATTCTGCTGCCATCTGTTAGAGGAGAAAAATGATGGGAAAGGTGTTTTTCAAAAAAAATTGACTAAAAATAAATTTGAAAAAAATCTTTTGACCGAAATATGCTTTCGGCTATTTCCAAACATGAGCTCCCTAAAAAATTTTTAAAGCGATATGATCAACGATTTGTTTTATTAGGGACATATTAGGGACTTTAAAAAAATTTTTCCCATAGCGCATCAATGACCCTGTTAGTGCATACCGATTAAAAACACACTGATCCAGAAGAACAAACTGTCAGAAAAAGTGAAGCGGGAGATTCACTCTAGCGGAAATTCATTTCCCAACAAAAGCACACGTACAAAACTTTCTTTGCTTCGTAAATTTTCTTGATTTCATCTCGACACTAAACTAGACAAACAAATCTTGGTGGTTTTTTTTTCTTCCTTTGCAGATATTCAAAAGCAAAATACAATCACATCTGGCTATTTTGAACTACATAAATCACAACTCTATTATATATCTATATTTATCTGTCAAAAATATTCGGATAATCGATATGTGTGAATAAAATTTGTTCTGCGTATGAATTGTTCTTCATGTACATAATGCTGTAAACTGAAGCTGTTATTGTTGGTATGCTTGGTTTCAGGAACCCGTTGTAACGCAAAGTTTTAAAATTATTACTAAAAATAAACGAGATAAAAACGTATTTCTTATTCATTATTTTTCTTTACTCAGTCACAGTCCACAATTATTGATTTCTCCCAACGTTTCTCGACCTTTCGTAGGGCGTCATTGTAGAACTCAGCATATTTTGAACTTGCGGCGACCACACTTAGCAAGTTCGTTAGTGGTCCCCCTTACATACGGACAAGGTCCTCATTAAAGACATCTGGAATCGTGAGGAAGAGCAAACAACATTCCCGTTTCTCATGAACTTTGACCTTATAGAGTCCAATTCTCCTGGGAACCGAGAACACCCACACATCAGGTGACACATAACTATGACACTACAAACTCTCTTCATTCTTCATACTCCGGGTTACTTCAATCTACGGCTTCCTGATACCAAACAAGCAACATAAATAGCTGTAATTTACAACATTATGAAGATATGGATCAATTAATATACAGAATAATTTTATCCACAGATATCGCGGTTATTTATTAGTAATGTATGGTTCTTCAAAACGAATAATCCGATTTAAAAATTCCTTATTTTCAAAAATAAACGACACAAAATGACAAGTAATACATAAATATATAGGAAAAGGAACTGGAAATTTTATATTGTGGACAAGAGATGTTACTCGAGTTTTCTTAAAGAACTCTTATTTTACGAAAGTAGTTTTAATAACTTTCGCGGAGCTACCTAGCAGTCGGATGGGTCGCATTGGACCAACTGACTTTATGTTACACAGCTGACTACCTCAGTCACCTGATATGACATCATGCGTTTTTTTCATCAAGAGATTTGTAAAATATAAAATGTTTGCTACACCATTACCCACAAGTTTATTTGAACTTAAACAGCGGATTTCATCATTGCGGGTTTTCCTTAATTATTTATAATATTTAGAAATACGAGAGATAAATATTAGAAATACGTTATGAGCACATCCTTCTATTTTACTAAGAATACGAGATTTGTTACAAAAAAACAACTATTTATTTGCTACCCTTGTAATGTCTGTTCTTCACTGCTGAACTTTAATGACATCTTTCCTTCTGATTAAATAGTCAATAATCGTAAAACTCCAATTAAAAATTCGTGAGAACAAGGTGAAATACTCTATTTATGAATGAATGATATATAAGATTGCTCTCTCTTGAATCCCGCTTAATGTGTCAATTCTTAATTAAGATCAACTAACAAAAATTATTAGTTTACCAATTCAATCGTTCTAATTCAATCACTTCACACAAACAGTAGCTTCGTTGCGAAATACTTTAACTAGAATTCCCTTCAATCCACAAAACTAATTAAGATGCTTCAATCCAAATTATAAATCTCTTTCAGCAAGTCGTTATCCTCTATCTCCCTTCATTTCCTTTTTCATAGAATCCATAACTCCTTGCCCAATTAAAATTTAGAGAAAATTCGAGAAATTCCTTTATTACGTTGCCAAAGTCACAAAGTTTGTCGCCAAGGTCAGGATTCATTGCTTAGTCCTTCCTTGGTAATCGACAAACACTCTGTAAATGTCTCTTTTCATTTGCAAAAGGAACATTGCAGGGAAGAGTCATTGCAGATTAGTAAAAAAATATTTATATGTATGCTTCTTTTGTTTATATGCATGCATTTTTTTTTTTACATATGATTCTTTAAAAGAATTTCTCAAATACAAGTTACAAAAATTATTGTTATTTGTTTTTTTTTATATATATTTTTTAAAAATAATTATGATGTAGTTTAAAAATTAATTTTAGAATGATCGATTCTACTTTCTTTTGTATTAAACTGATTATTTGTGATATCAATAATTTCAACCTGAATGCTGCTGTAAAGTATTATATTTCATAGAAAATGCAAGCAGCCGCTCAAAATGTGAGTATATACTGTTCTTATTTATAACATTAAATGTTATCAAAGTTTTAAAAATAAAAAAATGTAATGAAACTTTAAATATGAATTTTATTATACATGGAAGAATCTAAATCTGATATTCGGAATAAATAATATACACCTTTTTATATGTATATCGACCTTTTTATCAAGTAATAAATTTTTTTCAAAAAAATCAGTTTAAAAGTCTTGTTTATTTATTTTTTGTATTGTAAAATTAATACAGTAACCTCTTTAATTCGGTATTGGATGCCCTATCCCATTCAATAATCCGGCACCCCGATCGAGTTGCTTGCTTTCCAAATTTTTTCGTGTACCTTCGGAAGTTTGACCGCCATATTGGAACGCAACGCTGCTCGTTTTTATTTACGCCCAGAGCCCTTTTCCAATTTTTATTTCAGTATATCGTTCCTTTTTTTCTAGCGGGTTTCACATCTCGCTTTCCCGATATTGCTACTATATTCATTCAGTGAAGTTTTGCATTAAAATGTTCTCCAAGCCCAGCAGATGCTCTTCAAGTACTAATAAAACAAAAAGCGTATGCAGGTAACTAGAGTAGTTTAACTAAAGTAACTTATCATAACTTGTTTTAACTGTTATTGCATTGTGTTAAATTTTCTTTAGTGTTGTGTTTTTCATCAATGCAAGAATATTTAATTAAGTTAATATTCAGCATTAGAAATTCAATTGTAACTGTTAGAATGAAACAAAATACTTCACAGGTTCTGAATGTGCATAAGCACATTAAATACATGTGTCAATTGCTTAAAAGTGGTCATGGTCGAGGACTTGCGGCCGGTGTTTCGTCGAGTCTTGTGTTCGAGTCTGATGCCATTAAAGATCCGCTGTGCAGAAAGGCTGATGCATACTAAATGTGGTCAAGGTCCCAAGCCGTTCCGGGGTGTGATGTGGAAGTTAAAAGAGGGAGATGCCAGCTTGGGTGTCACCCTCATCATACGATCGAGGTTTGAAAATTACGAAGTCCACTTACGTCAACAGCCTTCGTGTTGCTTCTGAAGTGGAATTGGATACGAAAAGCATACACCTCACTCCACTTGACTCAGATCAGAAAGTTGCAAAAATCCTGGACAGCTGTATATTTAAAATATTATGTACTCATTCGAACAGAACACCGCCACCACCAACAAAAAAGTTGGTTTAAGTATTTACACAGGGTACAGCTTGTATTATAATGTAAAACTACAGAAAACTCTGGTTAGTGAAAAAATAGAATGAACTTAGACAAGGTCCAAGATGAAATAGTTGGAAAACAGGATGAACTCCGACGAGGCAAGGATGGAGTCAATTGGTCTGGCTGTCGATGGATCAAAGAGAATCTAGGGCTGTTGGTGATATTGCTGCGAGTGAGTTGTTCTGATGGTATAAATACCAATACTGCAGGTGCGCATATACTCTTATAATTCGCAGAAATGAGCTCATGCAAAAATTAGTTGTTCTCAAATGCCACCTCGATGGCTAGGCAAAAGTGTGAAATTAGTTCTTGACACGTTATGACATGGTAAGAAGATGCAAGAGGCTTAAAGATAATAGTTACACTTCTCAGAGCGATTTTAAAAAGCAATCAATCAGTCAAACTCTTAAAATTTTACTTAGAGTGATTTATCTTTGGTATCCTCATTAAAATTATATTGACATTCGATAATCCGGCTCGGCCATAAAGCTATCCTGGTAAACGGAGATATATCCCGGTTTCCTAGGTAAACAGAGGTATATCCCGGTTTCCTAG
>BMAW01074179.1:1020563-1031414 GCA_019974015.1 Nephila pilipes
TTTTTTTTTTTTTTTTTTTTTTTTTTTTTTTTTTTTATTGATCAGAAAAAATCAACGTAAGATTTTAAGAGTAAACATAACAGAGTAGATAACTTTTGTACGATGCAGAGGTTGGATGTTTATGTTTTATGGAAATCACAACGAATAAGGTTCGATTTTAATACAAAAAGCAAATTTAGTTCCTTAATATATTTAGACAGATTAACTCGCGAGTCAAGTTCACTCGCGGTTTTACCATTTTTTTCTCTTTGTGAGACTCAGATGTCGCCAAGATTCCTGTTAAAAGCAGAAATTAATATTTTTATTGCTCTGTTTTAGTTATCGTGGGATAAACAGGCCAAGGAATTGCAATTTGAATTAGCAAACTTATACTCCGAATGAAAGAAATGCGTTTGGTTTTATTAGCGTAGCATTAGAAGCGACACGAGGGCTGTTGGTGATGGACATCGTAATTTTGAACCACCGTTAAATGACGAGGACGACACTTGAGCTAGCACCTACCGCTCCATACGTGCACACCATGCCAAAGGAAGACTTTGAGCCCCGTCAGATTTTACGTGCATCAGCCCTTGCTACACGGCGGGTCTTTAGTAGCATCAAGACTCGAACCCACGACTCAACGAAAACCTGTGGCCGCGAGTCCGCTACCATGACCATCAGACTCCGAGGCTACAAGAGAAATTCGAAGAAAAGAAATGAGTCAAATAATGCTTGCTGCTTGCTTACCTAAAAACGAGCATAAAAGAAGCTCAGAGATGGAGTAGGAATCTTTTACAAAACCAGAACCCTCAAGTCCCTTAAATGTGAAATACAGATGTCAGGAAAGAGAATGCTGATTAAATGGAGATAAACAATAGGTTGTCTGAGACGCATCCTTTGAATGTTTGGGGTAAATAGGAGGTTGAACATTTTAATACTGTTTATTTTATCTTTTTTGGATTTGACATGAATCGCCATTTCTCGGAAAATAAAATGTTACAGTTTGGAATTTTTTTTTTTTTTTTTTTTTTTAGATAACGATCAGTGAGATGAGTTGTACGTTCAAACATTTTTATTGATCATATCTTAAGAGTTGTAAAGTTTATATCCATGTATAAATGATTTCCGTAATAATTTAAAAATGTCCAGAGAGTGTAATGGTGAAGCAGAATATTCATATCGATTTTGGAATTGATATCGCTCAAATTTTTCATATTGATACTATAACTCTTAGAGTTTAATGAACTCGCGGTTTAGTAACCATGGACTCCAACTACCGCGAGTTAGCGTAGCCAGTCATGAGAAATCTGATTTTTTTTTTTTAATTTTATATTTAAATCCTAGTAAAATATTTTGAAATCTAATCTAAATTTGAATAGATACAATACTGTGAATCAATATACCTTAACAAGAATTTATATTCTAAGAAATTTCTGATTTTATAGCTATTTATCGCACTAATGATTACAGAAAGTTTAGGAAAATTTTTTTAGGCTTTATAATTCGGCTTTTTTCCGTTCAAAAGACATCAATACCTGTAATGAATATTATTTAAAAATTTTGAGGTTTCTTTTTTTTCAGTATATTAATTATATAGCGAATTTGAGATTTAGTTGAATTAAACAAAAAAGCAAACAAATAATAAAAACTACTGTCTTATATTCTAGTGCTTGCAAATAGAATGCAGGGGATAATAGATTCTGCTACTGTATATCCCATAAATACAATCATCAAGTAATTTTCAGATATCCTGAATAAAGTAAACTCCCATGTCCATGTTGATGAAAAGAGGAAGCTACGAGTGTGGTGACATTTTTGTACATTTCATTCCTGAAGTTTATCTCTCCTATGGTCCGTTAGTTACCCGAAAACAAAGGTCATTAGTGTTTTTGTACCTTAGAGCACATTCTAAAATACCGGTATAGAAGCAGGCGCTTTTTTTTCAATTATGAAAATTTTCCCTTTGCGATGTTTAAGAGAATAATGTGGATTATTCGAAGATGGCACCAAAATGAAGAACAAATAATAACACTCTTCGTAAGACGCCATCTACAAACCGTGTCATACAGAACAGGGAAACATTAAATATTTTAATTTGTTGACTTACCAAGTGGCCGCGATAGCCTACTGGTAATTGTTGTGGACTCGCGGCCGGCGGTTTTCATCGAGCTATGGGTTCGACCCTTGATGCCACAAGATCACCCGTGTAGCCTGAGCTAAAGCGTATTAAATATGTAGAAGCTCAAAGTCCTCCTATTGGCGTGGTGTAGAAGTTAGGAGAAGGAGATACCAGCTCAGGTGCCGTCCTCAGGATTATTCCGATAAAACCGGGACATCCACTAAATAACATGATTGTTTGTTAACATTGCGCTTAGTAATAACACGAGGTTGGTATTTGTATAATACTTAATTTAACTTCCCGAAAGAAACAAACAGGTAAAGAATTCTGTCACTTCTCTCCTTTTCCAAAGTAAGTGGACGAAAAAATTGAAAGACTTACTGAGTTGACACACTTCAGTAAGTCTTTCAAGCGAAGATAAAATAAATTAATTACTTTTCGATTAAAAAGTTTCCATATTGTGCCACGACTTAGGTTCAAAGATGTTTGCAATTCAATATTTTCAAAGTATAGAATTTGCATATATATGTGTGTGTGTGTGTGAGTAAATTAACGATAATTTTTAGTTAATTTGTAAATATTGATTTCGGCACATTTTGTCTTATTTCGTTGCATTCATGGCTCAAGAAATAAATTTCAATTAGCTGCTTAGTAATTTATTTCACATCAGACATGCGAGAAGAGGTAGATATATCAGGATAGTGGTGGACATAACTAAAAATACGTCCACATACTTCAGTAGTTAGGTCAGAAGAGAACCTTTCCCTATTTTGGAAGTTATGGTAATGATTATTCAATTCATGTTATCATAGATATACGGATCTTTCGATATTTTTTATGTAGACTGAATGTCTAGAAACTCCATACCAGTTCGGAACGGGGGAAACGCTCACTTAGCAGATTGAAAAATCGCATTATCAAATAAATTAAAAGATTAAGTGGAATTGCATCAAGAAATAAGGATGAACGTATTAACTGTGGGATAAATTAAGACGTGTATGATCAAGAATATATAAGGTACAGATCATTAGCTTTAAAACAGAAGAACAAAATTCCTTATTTAGAACAAAAAACTACTAAAAGGAAAACCATATAACTAAAAAGATAATCAAAAGTCGTATTACAAATATAATCAAATGTAAAAAATTCTAATGAAAATAAGCCAAAAATGTATTTAAATACATCAAACAATATATTAATTATCCAAATATGGAATGGAACAGTATTTTTTACATTACGAGTATCTCCATTTGTTCTTGCTTTTCTCTTACTTTGCTATGATTAAGATTGGTTTGATTCTTAAAAAAATACGTAATAATTATTTAGGGCCTTTGGCTGTATTAAATTCAAATATGTTAATTGATATATTTAAATACGTTTTTGGCTTGTTTTCATTAAAATTATTTACATTTGATAATTGTAATTTGTCTTTTGGTTATCTATTTATTATATGATTTTCTTAAAATTTTTGTTCCAAATAATGTTCAAATGTTTTAGAGATTATAATCGTTATTCTGTACATGTCTTTGATTATACATAAATATTATATTATCATATAATATAATGGCAGCATATGCGTCTATATTGTGTGTTTTTTAAGTAAAACATGAATGTTACATTCGACTTTTATATTTCATATATATAAAATATATTATGTGTCTGTAACAATAGTGTAGAAAATATTCGCCCAAAAGCGTTATTGTAAATGAAATTATTTTTTAAGTAAGTTAATTAGAATGAAATTACTTCAAAAGATAACATTATATCTAATAAAACACTGCTTTACAAATATGACTATGGGGTAAAAGATTTGAATAATTATTTAAATGTTTTTCAAATTTAAAAAAATCTAATGCTTAGTGATTTTGAGGTGTGTATTCGTACACTTAAATAAATGCATTTTTTTGCAAGTGTTTGTGATCGGATAACTAAGTGTTGTGCAGATTAGTGACATCACTCAGCTTGAAGCATGTATAAGATTATGTGGTGGAATTGAAGTGTAATAGACAAAGCAGAATTTTCGATATAGGTCGTAAATCCAAAGAAATCTGTTACACTGAAAGAAAATTGATTATAAAGCTTTGTCAAGACGGTGAAACATACAATGGAGTTTAATTATCAGGTTAGTAGATCTCATTAAATAATGCTGTTAATTATTCAGCAGATTGTCTCCTAAAATACTACATAATATCCCTCTTCCGGTTCGACCTTCTCTACTTACCTCTGTCGACAGACCATTTCTCGCCCTTACGTAGAAGAAAATTCGAACATAAAATATGCTCCGAAGCTTAAAGTAGAATTTTTTTAAAAAAAAGGGGAACTGTCATTACATAACATGCAAGCATCAAAAGTCATACAGTCGAAATGGATGTAAGCATCAAAGTTTCGTTGCCCGTGTGAATCCATTCATTCTTTGTGAATGCGAGAGGAATAGTAAGTTACTATAATATTTCGTTATAAACTACGTAGATGAAATCCCATAGTTCAAAAAGCAATTGCTATTTCTTACGAACGTAAGTTAAAATGTTTTTGGATCGCACTGAAGAACGAATGATGCGGAGCGAACGAAACACAGAAATTCATCCAAGGAGTAACTATTTCCATTGATGAAACATGGAGGTGGGAATGTGCTTGTTTGGGGTTGTATAAGTGCCTCAAGGATTGGTAATTTAGTAATTATTAATTAATGCTGAATCACCAGTTTTATGTAGGCGTTTTGAAAAATAATTTACAGACTAGTGCTTTTTCTAAAATGGGTCTTCGGGATCATTATGTTTGTAGGCATGACAATGATCACAAGGGTACAGATCTAAATACACGGTTATAATTTTTATGTAAAACTAATAAATTTATGAATTTTCTTCCTCATTCACAACACATTAATACCATGGAACATGTATGGAAAATTCTTGATCAGAGTATGTTAGAACATGTCGATTTATAATGCACATGACTTGAGAAACGCTCTTGAACAAGAATGGGATTACCTTTCCGGTACAATGACACCACATTTGGGTGAATTTTTATGCTAAGAAAACTCAGAAGAATTATTCTTGCCAAAAGATGTTCTACAAGGCATTAAACCTACAAGGAAATAATTCGAGATAAAAAAAAAACCCAACTTTTTTAAAACAACGTTTTTAAATGATGGCAAAGTTTATTAAAAAATTATTAAATATTAGTTAAAACTTTGTAAAAAACCTCATATCTCTCTCGTCTTTAAGATCACTCTCTCTGCGTAATTCAATATATTTTCCATAGATGGCGCCAGGTTACTACACAAATTACGATATTAAAAAAAATTATTGAAATATTAGTTAAAACTTGTGGCAAATGTCTAAATAATGCATTGTTAGGCGAGTAAGAATGATTCCCAAAGTTTCAGAGCTCTAGCTTAATGGGAAGTTGGTTAAATTAACGATCGAAAATTTGATGACACACACTCACACACACACACACCAAGTGAAATTCAGAAAAACGTTGTAAAAAACACTAGGCACTCATTCTCTCAATGTATATTGCAGTTATTTTATTTGGGAACTTCATACGGTCATTGTAGCCGAGTTGATCATGGTCTGCGTTGTTTGAGTGGAGTAGGGAGCTCGTGTCCTGTTACCAATGAATGCCCGCCGTGTAGTGCGATTTATGGTGGATAATTCTGTTGAGGATCAATGTCCTCGCGTTGGTATAGTGTGGATGTTTGGAGAGAAGATGCCAGTTCAGGTGTCCTCCTCTTCACTTAACTGTGGCTTAAAAATTGAGAAATTCTTCAACAATACTCCTCGTGTTGCTTAAAGTGATGTTAAACGATTGATAATTCAATCCGAGATTTAAAAAAAAAATCGAATTGCATGAAGATTTCTTTGATATTTTTGAATATTAAACGTCAGGTTCGTCATCAGGTACTTCATTATAAGGCAACGATAGTCGAAAGGTTATGGCCGAAGAATCATGCTTCTGAGATGACGGCCGGCGAGGTTGAAGCGCGTGAAATACGTTCGAGGCTCAATGTCTCTCATTGATATGGTGTGTAAGCTTGGAGATTAGGGTGCAAGCTGGGGTGTCGTCCTAGTCACTTGACTGAGGCTCAGAATTACGAGTTCCATCTCAAATGGTCCTCGTGTTTTTTCAAAGTGCGATGGCAATAATATACCTTTATTTCTGCAACCGAGACTAATAGAAACTAGCGAGGCGCAAATTGGAGTGCACATGCTAACTCGTGACTTTTTTGTGGCGCGGTGACCGGAATTATTAATGTCGAAGAGGAATTAAGGAACTGATGTGAGTGTTTAATTTAGTTTAGTTTTTTTTATTAACGTTGCACTAGAAGCAATAGCTATTAAACCTCGTAATTTTGAACCTCGATCAAGTGACGAGGAAGACACAAAAGCTGGCATCCCCCTCTCCTAACTTCCACACAACTCCAATGGGAGGACTTTGGGCCCCGACAGATTTAACGTGCATCAGCCCCGGCGACACGGCGGGTCTTTAGCGGTTAAGGATCGAACCCGTGACTGAACGAAAACCACCGGCCACGAATCCGAAACCATGACCACTAGGCTACCGCAGCCACGTGTGTATTGAATAATCCATGAAGAGTGAAGAGTCATACCTGGAAGTTCAAGCGTGTTTTCGATGCATATCAATAAAAATGCAATTTTAAAATATACTACAAATTAGAGAATCGTAAGAAATATTTTAAGAAATGGGACACTTAGTCATTAAAAAAATAGGACATCATTAATAACTTTCATTGTTCTCATCGCTCCTGGACAAAATTGATATCACCACTGGAAGGGAACAATATTATTCTAAATGTCTAATTAATTAATTCAGAGTTAACATATAGGTAATTAATTTCCAAAAAAGAATATCTCTCTCGAATTCGATTTTTCTTTGCGTAACTGATTTTTCATCGTAAAATTAGACTAAATTCCAATTTTCGAATTCGGATTAAACTCTTTGCGAAGAAAATCTCAAGTGTCCTGCACCTCCGATTTTTTTTTTTTTTTTTTTTTTTTTTTTTTTGAAGATATCGTGTATATTTCCACTTTGTAAGCTGGGATCTAACTGTACGAACAAAATATTGGAGTGGGCGATTTTTTAAGAAAGAGAACGAAATGAATGATTACTTTAAAAAAATAATAATAACAAAGGTAATTTTCACCATCTTACCTAGAAATGTGTCCTTAATTTTTGTTTAAGAAATATGCGGTTATATAGACGCAAAATTATGGAGGAAATTGACAATCGTTATCAAAATAGGGGAGGGGGGATGGCAGAACTCCTTTGTATTCATAATTCATTTTTCAAACTAATACTTAGAAACCAGTTAGAAACTTACAAGCAACAAATGTAATATTGTTTTTAACGTAGGACTCTATGAAACATGTACCCCTATGAAGGGATACACTGCAGAATCTACATATGTAATACTTCGCATTACGAAGATTTTTCAAAGCGCATACACGATATTGCCTTTGCATTTTTTTTTTCTGTCATCTGCCCACGATTTTCTTCAACTCGTGCTTCCCTTTATACACACATGATCTTCCTAGAAGATCAAATATATGTGTTCTTATCAAATATGTGTACTCACGGAAAACGTAATTTTACATTATCCACAAACGATGTGTTAATAAATGTTCTCTTCAGTTTCAGGTGTCAAGTCCTGAGAGTCAAAGTATGCATCAAATGACAAATTTTCCTCAGAACAACCATCCGCCTTTCAAAAGACGCCGAAACCTCCCTTATAAGTCGGAAGATCAGTGGTATTTGAAGAAAGAAACTTCTTCACCAACCCCTGACGGACAGGAGGTTTTCGGGCGGTACGTCGCCTCCAAATTGCGGCAGATGGACAAATCTAGTCAAATGTTGTCTGAAAGGCTGATATCAGAGGTCCTATTTCGTGGTCAGATGGGACTGCTGACTAGAAACACTTGTCTCGGCGAAGATGATCCTCCCCCCACTGTGAAAGTCGAAGAATGATCTTTCTGTTATTGGGTAAAGCGATTCCCTCAGTTGCGCTTATAAAACATTTTATTATTTTAAGAATACGATCATCGAGCTGTATTGTCTCGAAGTATCAAATCATTTGTTTTGTGAGATTCTGTATTACTTAGCGATGAAAGAATTCCTTGAAGAGAAACCAAATTCATATGCGACTCCATTGAAACAATTTATTATTCTACGAATACGACCATCGGATTATACTTCATAGCGGGCTCAAATCACTTGTATTGTGACATTATACGAGTATATTACTTTACGAAAAAATTAATTCCCTTTGGAGAAACCAGAGTGAAAACTATTCGATAATGAAATTCTGAAACTGTAAATGGAGTATTTGACATTTTTTGTACACGATGCAGCTAAAAAGAAACCGGATTAAGGCTGTAAAATCTTTTATTGTTAGTCTTCATAATTTTAACACTGTAGAACTATATCGGATCTCATACCTTTCAGGGCTAATTTCACCTTAAGGAATAGAAAATAGTCAAACGGGAACTTTGTTGTTCTTAAAGTCGCATGAATAGAGTGGATGATCCTACGCAGAGATCTTATGCTTGACCAAAAATGTTTTGACAGACTATGTTAGATGGGCCAAGGCGTAGTCCTAATGAAGAATCCATGACTTGTTTTTCCATAATTCGTGCAAAATCTGCCGAACAGATTCTTTGTCGATTCCTATGCTTTCAGAAACTGTGCGAATAATAAACTGACATTTTTTTAAAATTCAGATCAAAACACCGGTTGTTTTTTTTTTCGATGACTTTGTCCGTCGTTGACTTAGTAGGTTGTCTTAGACGTGGGTTGTCTTCTATCTCTTCTCGTCCCTCTTTGAACTGCTTAAACCACTCAAGAACCCTAGCGTGTGATGTGCATTTAGAACCATGTACTTCTTTTAACAAAAAAGGAGTTTCTATGATGGACGCTTCCGAGTTTCAAAATAAATTTCTCATTAACGGGTTCCCTTTTTAAAACATTACAATTTTTCGATCGGGGTGCTGATGCAAAATCCTATTACAAACGAAGGCCTTGGCCCAACTGAGGGGTCCACAGTCGATCCTGGGGCAGGAATAGAAGGAAGAAATGTCACGTGACTCAATATGTACCGTTTGATCGTGACTGTAGATTTGATCTATCAATCAGGTATCTTTTTAGACACACCTTGCATTTCACGAATAGAAAAACATTCACTGTAGAATTAACTATGCGCAGAGCTTACAAGTGGGAACAGAAAATAATGAATGCTTCTCTCATTGAAAATCTAATTAACTAGATTCTCTGTATTCTACAAATATTAATTTAGTTATCAACTAAAAAAGGATAAAACGTTTGAACTTGTTGCACTTTATTACCAGGATGGAAAAGTTCGCAGAATTTATCAATGACAATTTATTTAAAATTACAGTATTTTTTACCTTATTTCCCTTCAAAGTATTTTTCTACTGCGCATAATCCAATTTATACTGTTCCATCGTCCATATAATTGTTCAAAACCTCCTTGGAAATAATATTTGGAAGGTTCCTTAGGTGTTTCGTCGCATTTTCCATCACCTCTTCTAAATTAGCAAAACGATGTCGCTTCCATTTCATTTTCAGGTCTAGGTACAAGGTCACCATCGTACTAGGTCTGGAAAATTAGCTGTGCATTTTTAAGTTAAAGCATTGTGTTTGGCAAAGTACTTTTTTACAATTATGGAACGATGTGTTGGGGTATTGTTTATACAAGAAAAATAATCATTTCCGGTCCATTTTTTAAGTTCCTTTTTGTTTGATTGCATCCCGTATTCATCTATATACCTCCACATTAAATTGCTTTTTGACAATTGTTCTTCTGTCAATGTGCTTAAAACTCTCGTCTGGAGTGGAAGAGAAGAGGCGCTCATCCCCCCCGTAGACCCTCTACAGTGCTTGAACGATCATTAGAACACGCTCATGCCACTTGCACACTTCAGTGTTTTTTCATCTTATTGTTTCTGTGCGCTATCAGTAGTATTTGAAGGAACTCAGATGGTGCATTGTTGAGCAAAACGCAACTTGATATTCTCACATTATTCTGAAAACGACATTTCAGAATCCAATGAATGCAAATACTGCTTTTCAAGAAACAAATTGAAAATTTCGCCGAAAATAGTGGAAATAATTCAATGGGGATTCAGCCCTTTCCTTAGTATTTCTGCCTGCCTCGAAAAGAGAAATTTCCTCTCCTGAAACACTTCCTTGGCAGTACGCAACGATTTCGGCAACTTTACTTCCGACGATTATGTAGATATATCCATTGCAAAAGATTTTATTGTATGATTCTGTGATATGTGAAGAAAAAAAAGTTGTCTATGAAAATATATAAAGTGAAAAGTGTTTGCTGTGAGAAACTTTCTTTCCTATAGATATTTTCAAAGGAAATGTTTTATTAGATAAAAGTTTTTTATTAATAAGCCAGGTTTTTTTTATTATCTAAGTGTTTATATCATGAAAATATATAAACTCAACTATTGGAAATTTTTATTAGGATATATTGTTTAACGACGATCAGAAAAATTTCAATAAATAATTTTTTTGTTTTGCCTCATACGTCATTTTAAAAATGGTTTACTGTAATTCGATCTAAGATTTAAAAAGTGTTTAAAGAAAGATACTTAGAATTAAACTTATTTATATTAGAATAATTTTATAACTAATTTTATTATATACTTTATGTACTTAATTTTGTTATATACATTATATAATGATTTATATAATTAATTTTG
>BMAW01074179.1:1042155-1102441 GCA_019974015.1 Nephila pilipes
AATTTCATTGGTGTATCCTTAATTTTTTGAGGTAAAGATCTGCCTATGTTTACTTCAAATATTTGTGAAACTTTTAATTTTAGATATTTTTTTGTTGATTTTCGTTATTTTTACTGTAAATTAACCCTTTTATTACGTGTAAAAGTAAAAATACGTCTTCTATTCTAGTTAATGTGTTATTTTCATTAAAAGTTGGATTTATCAAGTGAAAGTAAGGTGTATCCTCAATTGTTTGAGCCACTGTACATCTCTAAATGAGAAAGTGAAAGCATTTTTACTTAATGCTGAGCTGTGAGTTTGAATTTGTGTGGGCAATGACATATTTCTAGCCGCCCCGAAGATCTAATGTTACAGTTTTGTGTCAATTGGAAATTTTTTTTGATTTGACTCAGAGTTGTTAGGGGTTAATGATTGGCTTATTTCTCATGCAGAAAAAGGGTTGCTCTCAGACTGAATGTTAATATCGTTTTCAACTTCAAAATTACATTTAAGCCGGCTTTAAATTATTCAAGGTCAGTAAGTGTACGAAAAACAGAATCTATTAATTCATCGGCATTGGATGTTATTTTTACATACTTTTACAATTTCTTTCTTCGACATTCACCTTAAGAGGGAAGCGCTGCCGCTACTTGATTTTTGACGTGTTTTCCGATCACGTGGCTCTTTCATAATAACATTCAATAATTTGATATCTTAATATACGCATATTGAAGTCGTAAGGCAATCGGCTTTATATCTTGTAACGTGAATGACGTGTCAATTAAAAGTTATCTTCAACGGAAAGGAGGGCCGCGGTAGCCTAGTGGTCAAGGTCGTGAACTAGCGGCCTTGCGGTTTTCGTTCAGTCGCGGGTTCGATCTGATGCACGTTAAATCTGCTCGGGGCCCAAAGTCCTCCCGTTGGCGTGGTGTGGATGTTAGGAGAGGGGGGTGCCAGCTCAGGTGTCGTCCTTGTCACTTGACCGTGGTTCAAAATTACGAGGTCCGTCGCCAATAGCCCTCTTGTTGCTTCTTGTGCGATGTAAATAAAAACTAAACTAAGAACTCAACGGAAAGGAATAAACGTTCTGTATTTACAGTTTTGTAGTTGACATCGATGTCGAAATCACTGATGTATTATCCAAAAATGCCACGTGTACAGTATAGAAAAGTGGATTTACTCTTATAGAGTGTGAGTGAGTGATAGTAAGTTTATGGCACAAGAGCCAGTTCTGGCTATGCTGCATCAAATACTTGCAGAAGATTCCACTAGCTAATTCAGTCTTAAAACCAGTTTAAGAAGGAATTAAAATATACAAATTAAGAAAAAGATAAAAACCTGAAAAGGGTAAAATGTTAAATATGGTGTAAAAATCCAATTAGTTTTAAAAAACGCAAATAGTTTAGGGTGGGAGTTTTCCCCCACCAAATCTGTCATACTTAAAAGAAGAAATGAATGAAAAATGGTACGATGATGAAGATAAGACATTGGACATTCAATAAAAATGTGATAAAAAGTGTATGGCACATGGCAGGAAAGACACTGCCAAACACTCACACACAGAGAGAAATTCACTGGGATGAAGAAACAGAGACTTCAAGTCTCTGGAAGCACAAGCATAGATTGAACGTTTTGTTTTGAGTTTACAGAAGTTCTGAAAATGAAGCATTTTCGTTATCTGTGGAATTTCCAATGAGATATAAGAATTTCTCAGACTGCAGGCATTTCATAGTTCTACAAATGATGTTGCATTCAATTTCTAGGGATATTTTTAGATGCTCGAGATTCAGGTCTATTTTTAAAATGTACGAAATAGTCCTAAAAGGTATATTTTCACAGGATTTGGGGCTATTTTTCAAGGTACGAGTCCCCTTTTGTAACAGTAGGAGACATAACGAAAATAGAATGGTATTTTGACTTATTTTAATACAAGGAAGGAGTAACATTTCAAGTCTTCCACCGCTACAGTGACAGTGTTTTGACGTAATTCTGTGTGCAGCCATCTTCTCCGTCTGTCTGGTATCTCTTCTCTGGGTGTTAAGCGGAAGCTTACCATTGATAAGGGAATCACGTGACTTGATGATGTCATTGGTCTTCCTCTACGTTTATGGTTCTCAACCGGTGGGTCGCTACTGCCCAGGGACGTGCCAATTTCAATTTTTCAAAGCCAAAATTAAATTTTAAAATTTAAATGTAGGTGTTAAATGCCACTAATATGTTTAAAGCGTTGATTATTTAAAAGTGTAATACCCTCAATTTCATCATGCAAGTAATTTATAATGAAGTAATGGATACTGTTCATCCGTGCGCTTAAGCATTACTTAATCTGTTGGCTGTACAATTTCGCGCCTGTTTTCAGATGTGCGAACTCGATATTAGATGACCCCGCAGAGATATTTTTTCTCTTCTATGCTCTTAAATTAGAGCGGGATCTTAGCGAACTCCACCCCAGTAGGAAGTTTTAGGATCACGTTGTGCAGTGAGAACATTTTTTTGTGCATCTTCGCTTGAATGGACTTTGAGAGCAAGCTCCTATAATTCAGAGAAAGTTGTTTAAAATTCATACAATCCACTTATTAATTATCCAGCTGGGTTACACAACAGATACCTATGGAAAGAATTAGGGCTAAGTCCATACCGCGCACTAAAAACTAAAGTGAAAGCATGAAAATATTAAATTTAAATGCATTAAATTTCATTGATTTAATAATTGTAGTCTCGAGTATACATATGTATTAATGAAAGGTTTAAACAATTGTATTAAAACGCGGAAGCGAGCCACTTTGAGAGCAACAATATATGAGCTGTTTAAAAGAGTTGCGGAACATTTAAAAAAAAGACAAATAAATTATTGGAATTAATATTAGAAAAGCTGCTCAAAAGAATCGGATGAGGCTGTTTATTCAGTGAGTGAAATATAGTCTCTAAGAGCGGATGTAGTTGCTTCAGTCGGAGGAATATCAGGAAAAATGTTCTCGATTGGCAAAAAAAATTAATTCAGTGTTAGAAGAAGATAAACTCATATATATATATATATATATATATATATATATATATATATATATATATATATATATATATATATATATATATATATATATATTAATGAGAAACGCGGGATGAAATTGCTAAGTGCTGAAACGCCTGTAACACTTTTAAAATCGGTTTTAAGAAAATATTCTGGGGACTAAAAACTTCAACAGTTTTGGAGCAGTTGCGAAAGTACTTCGACCAAAACGAAAGTTTTAATAAGGTAGATATATTTGCACACCTGAAAACATTATTCGCAGGGAATAGTAAGCAATGCAGTTGCTTCATAAGAATTGAACGAAAGAACCTATGAGTATAAAAAACTTTAAAAGAAATTATAATTAGTTAATTCATAATTAAGTAATTAAATCTAGAACCAATAGAGAATTAAAATAACGTTAGGGATGTATGAAGGTTTCATGATGAAATCAGAATTACAGAGCTTGAATTTGTAAGCGTATGGTGTTACAAAAGGTACATTAAGTGAGTTATTAATACATGTGTTGTTAAAATCTATCCCAGAACAGTTTGTTCTACATTTTACTCTTATAGGAAGATTACTATAACCTTCGTAGCGTTCGAGATGATGCTATACGTTTCAAAATATTTCGCTTCCATGCACATTTTATAGACCTAACCTCAAGATCGCGGTAGCCTATTGGTCATGGTTTCTGATTCGTGGCCAAGCGGTTTTCGTTCAGTCACGGGTTCGGTCCTGGTCGCTAAAGACCCGCCGTTTTATCGGGGCTGATGCACGTTAAATCTGTTGGGGCCCAAAGTCCTCCTGTTGGCGTTGTGTGGAAGTTAGAAGAAGGGGTGCCAGCTCAGGTATCATCCTCGTCACTTGACTGTGGTTTAAAATTACGTGGTCCGCCGCCAATGGCTCTCGTATTGCTTCTAGTGCGATGTTAATAAAAACTAAACTATACTAAAGACTTAACCTCAAAACCCAGAGATCATGGTCGTGTGCTCTTGTCCTGCGCTGTTTTAGTCGAGTCGCGGGCTGAAATCCTGAGGCAAATAAAAATCCATAGTGTAGCTGAAATGTAGGGTGATCAAGTCCTACCGTTGGCAAGGCGTGGAAGTTTGGAGAGTGGGGTGCCAACTTTTGTGTCGACTTCGTTATTCGATCATGGTTAAAAATTACGAGGTCAGCCGACAATAACTTTCGTGTTGCTTTTTAAGAGAGATGGTAAAAATCAATCAATTCATCCACGTACCTCAATGTCTTTAGACCACGAAAAAGTTTCGAATTTGGAAGTTGTTTATATTTATTTCAGACCGTGTTTGATAAATCTCACTTCTTCGGTGACGAAATGGAACCAACTTCCAAATCCTCCAACGACACCAGCTCAAGTTTGGAAGCCAGCTCTTCAGCAAAACAGTTTTCTTCAGACTCCAGGCGACTGTTTCCACAAACACGTGAGGCAAGTTCCTGGACAGTTCCAGATGAAAAACAACTAAAATTGTTGAAACTTCTTGAGCATGTTATTCGGTGTACTAATTTTACATGCTGTGAATCCAGTTGCTCTGTAATGAAAAGATCGTTTGCTCATTACCAACAATGTAAGGCTGAAAGTGGCGGAATTTGTGTATTTTGTAAACAGCTCTCATCACTGAGTTATTTGCATGCGCATACTTGTCAAAATATCCAATGCATTGTGCCTTTTTGCGAGAGTCATAAACTGAAATTGAAAAAAAGAGAGGTTTCGAAATTTAAGGCAAACACTGTAGAAGCAGAATCGATTCATTCGGATTCAGAAATTCAATCTGCTTTAAATTTTTCTTTGGGTAGTTCTCATAACTTCTTTACATCCAATGAAAAATCGAATTCTGCATTTGTTTCTGCAGAACAAAGTATATTTAGTGTGGATAATGTTGTTCCTAGCATTCAAAATAAAGACACATATGGTGCTATAAGTCAGGAAATTGATGATATAATTTCCTCTATTTTCAAAGACTAATTTTAAAACCTCCATTTTAGTAAAACAGTCTTCTTTAGACTCCAGTGAACGATTTCCCCAATCACATCAGGTAACTCCAAGCTTTTCGGAATTCCCAAATGAACTGCAAAACTAGATGAAAGATGTTAATGAAAGTTTTCCTTTTCGATATGAAATGGAACTCACTTGCAATTCCTCTTCTACGTCAGCTCAAACTTCGAAAGCTCCATTTTGACAAAACAAGCTTCTTCAGACTCCAGGCGACTGGATCCGTAAAGTAACTACAAGCTTTTTAGAATTCCCAGATCAACAACAAAACTCGTAAGTTCTAAATGAAACTTTTCCCTTCCGATACGAAATGAAACACAATTTTCTAGTGTGACTGACAACATTTCGGCATAATTGTTTTTGGTAAACATGATGCTGGAATTAAGAAGAAATCATTCCGATCGAAATCGGAAAAACTTTTAAAATGTTTTAAATTCTAATTTTTGGATTATTCGTGACAAATTAGTGCATGAACTGATTGGTATGAAGTGTTGTAATTTATTTGTTCTTATTAAAATGTTTACGTGACTGAAAATTAGTTCAATTTTCTTTGTGAAATCACTTTGGTTAATTTTTGAAATGCAGTCCGAAAGAAAAAAAAATGATTGGATTTATCGCTGCGACTCCACAAAGACCAATTTCACATGGACCTAGACTAGTTTCATGGCATTATGCACTAGTAGGAAATCCAAATTCATGTTTAGATTTGAGAGTTGTTCTTATTTGAAAAGGGGGAAATAGGAACAACAGAGGATATGGATCGCAGAGATTTGGCTATGACAACTAGTGTGCATATATATATTGGGAAATATTTAGTTTCTGTAAATAAGGCAGACTTAAGATCTCTTTAAAGAAGCGGGGTTTCTCTGCTTTCTCCGAAGAAAGGTCAAGGAGCCTCTCGAACGAATATCATAATACCATTGGGCAACTGGTTATGCGGTCCATGTGGCTATATATTTTCATTTAAATTCAGAATATAGTCCATGATATTCTGAGGAGCTGTTAGAACCGATAAATCACATGCACCTCTTTTAGTCAATGTGTCTACAATTTTGTTCTCTGAGAGGTCTACATTAAACAGTATCTCTAGAAGTGAAGATTTATTCATTAATATAATTTCAATTCATTTAAAATAGTTCCTCTCGTTCTTTTTTTTTTTTTTTTTTTTTCATAATCTGCGCCTAGTGATCACTGTCGCTAACTCTCAGCGGGATTTGTTTCTGACGAGGGCTTGTGTCTCATGCCCTCCTGAGTTTCTTACCCATACAAATACGGTAATTATGACTCCAAAGAGCCATCTTTCTGTTATCAACTTTTCTTGTCAATCAATTTTTACCTTTCTACCGTTCTTTTTTTTACGTCTGGATCACGGATACACATTCTTTGATGCAGCTTAGCCAGGTGTGACTCCTTTGCGAGGAAGCTCTATTTTCACTCAATAACTCAGACAAACCTGAGGACCCGCTGTGAGTAGCGTGGCTGATACACTTTAAATCTGTGGAGGCTCCAAGTCCTCCTTTTATCGTGTGATGAAATTTGGAGAGACAGGGGCCAGCTCAGGAGTCCTCCTCGTCACTTGACCGAGGTTCAAAATTGCAAGTTAGCCTTTGTGTTGCTTTTAAGTGTAAACTATCATTCAGTCAAAAAAAAAGGAGTCATTTGAATAAATCATGAATGGAGTCTTTTCTGTCGAGTTAAATCCATATTCTTTGGTGCAGTATAGCCAATTTTTTCTCACTACAAAAAACTCAACAGCGGTCATGATTCCTTCCCCATGGATTTGGTAAGCCTCTCAGAGATTTGCTATTTTTATCTTAGTACGGACAACATTACCTAGACACCCAGTCTATTTTTCCCTCTAGGGGTTTTTACTGCCTTTGTTAAACTTGGGTTACTCCCACCCCCCTCCTTCCCGGGGGATACTTTAGCTATCCTTTTCTATTTTTGGTGAAACAATTTTTACGTTTTCTATTTTTTCTAATATGTGGTTCACAAACACTCATTGTTTAGCGTAACATGTCCAGATTTAGCTCTGAACTCCTAAACTTGAACAATGGCTCTCTGGACTTGTTAGGAACTGCTATTTAATTTAGTGTACAATCCAGAAGGAACTTATTTTCTGTTGTCAAGGTGTGGGTTAAAACAAAATGACACTAAAAAGCGTGATAATTGCTCCAAATTACCTCCGGGGAGAAAGAGTATGACCACTTTAAAGACAGAATTTTTGCAACGGTTTCGCATGTTTCTTTTATTCGTGGGAATCGGATTTGATAATAGCATTTCTGAAGGAGGGAATACGCAAGTGCGTTTTATGTTTTATTGAATATAAGAAAGGAGAGAGAAAGTCATGCTTTGATGGTATATGAAAGCAGGTTTCATTTCACCCAATGTCAGAGGTTAAAATAAGCGAGCACTTACATAAAATAAGCGAGCACTTACATATTACACTGCTGAAGATTTTGAATATTTTTCATATAAATAAATCACTAAATTTCATTTCTTAAATTCCAATATATTAAAAAATTTAATAGTTCAATTTAACAGTTCTTTTAAATGAACGAAATATATGTCACTACATTATTCAGGGGGCCAAAACTCCCTATCACATTCAAAATCATGATAAACAAATTACAAATCTTATTAATGAAAACGACGTGAATAAATACGAATTTAAGTGGTGTTGTACAGTTCCGAAATGTGTTTTCTTTCGTCAATTTACCGAACTCTGTAGAGTTTCGATGTTCAACAAAATTGTACCAGAGATTGACTTTAAAATTTTCGAAATATGCAACTTTCAGTTCATCTGTTTTATATGCTTTACACAAAACTCAGAAGAAAAAAAATCTTGGACCCTTGATCCTAATTGCTCTTTTAGCTCTTCCAAAATAGAAGTTGGTCTTCTATTCGAAACTAGTACTATGAAGCATTAGTTGTTCTCCCTACAAATTCCGCAGAAAGTCCATTGTTCTAGCTGCAATTTACTAACTTGGTTTTCCGTCTCAAAAAGACTTTTCTACATATTTGTCAGGCACTGAGACTGTTTTCTTTCTTTTAAATAGCAGGCTGTGTACGCATACTTCTTTCAAATAACTGTTCAAATCATTTACTGTACCGTTGGCTTCCCATTGAATCGATGATAATTCTTTGGACTTGGAAATTGTACTAAGGCTTATTTACTACAGCTAAATTCTAAATCCTTCTAATCACGTTCCTTTTCAAATTGATATTCGCTTGTCGCAACTTTAAAGGTTACATCTCCGTTGGTTGTCTGTTTTTAAATGTGGTTGAGTTATCCTAGTGTTCATTATCGGGAACTCGCGGCCGGTGTAGTTTCGTCGAGTCGTGGATTCGGGTCCTGATACCATGAAAGATCCGCCGTGTTGAAGAGCTGATGCACGTTCTGTCGAGGCTCCAATTTTTCCCCGACTCGTGGTGTGGAAGTTGGAAGGGTAGGTGTAATCTCATGTGTCCTCCTCGTTGCTTCACCGAGGTCCAAAACTAAGTACGTCGCCAATTGTACTCGTGTTGCTTCCAAGTCCGACGTGGATAAACATTCGATTTATTTATTTGAGCGCAATAAAACAGATTTAAAAAAGGAGGGGAAAAATGAAGGTTTCTGCGGAATTGTCTTTTTCCTTCCATTTTTAAAAATATTTTTGTGTGTTTTTTTTTTTAATGATTAGTTTGCGGTGTTTAAAAAACTTTTATAGATCTAAAGAAAGTGTACTTCTGCAGAAACCTTCATTATTTTTTGCTTTTTTGTATGAACTTTTTTGAATGTATTCAAACATAAAATTATCCAGATTTGAGGAGGAAACCAGAACTCCGTAAGATTAAAGTTACGTTCACGGAATCAAAATGGCTGGTTAACGGAAGACTTAACAAATGAAAATTTGTAAAAATTCTCTTTTTAGAAAATGCGGGGAAAAGGTTTATGTTTATCAATTTATTTTTATTATTTGTAAATTACTTTTTTATTAATTCAAAATAATTACTCTTTTAAACAACTTAATCTTGTATATTTTCGATGAATTCTGCTTTCTTTAATTTGAATTTACTGTGCATTTATAATGTCACATTCAATTTATAGAAAAGATGAAAAACTTTTAAATTATTTACAAAAATCGATTTCAGAGAAAAATTAAATTGAACCGATGTTGCATCTTCTATAAATACATATTATGAAAAAATGCAATTAAGAAATATTTGGTTTATTCCTTTTTAAAAAAAAAAAGATGAAATTTAAGCAAATCAGTATGTAAATATCCGTTAAAAAATGTATTTGTTTCATTTTTTGAATTGATTCGTGCTGCCATCTAGTGAAAAGATTTAATACGAAGAAACTTTTTATTTAAATATGTCAGTTCGATTTGCTATCATTCAATTCATGGCATCAAATTTGTTTTTATTATTTTTTTTATTTATGTGAGTTTATCATGCTAACATACAAATCATAAATATGAGTTGATATAGTAAATTTGACTCGAAGAATACTTTCGACAGGCCTTGTTTTTATGAAACACGATCAAGTGATGAAAACGTCACTAGAGTTGGATACTTCACTCTCTTTGTAATGTGATTAAGTGATCCGATAAATTTAAATGAACGTCCAACTGGAGTATCGCAATGGGATATTAGCTGATTCTAAGATCTAGAAGCAAGACCATCGTGTTGGATGCTATTTCTCTACCTGTGGTATAATTACCACAGGGACATGTGAAATAGTTTCAGGGGATACGCGGAAAAAAGATGTGATAGTGGACATTGATAGGTAGACTAAATATAAAGGGAAAGATAAAAATATGCATCTTTATCAATTATAGAATAGAGAAATTAAATTGATTGAACTGAAAACGAAATCTCCATTTAACCCAAATTCAGATAATGTTTCCTAGTTACGGTACATTAAAATATTTTTAATATTGAGGTTGCCTCAAGAAGAGAAATTCATCAAGGTAATCAAATTTAATTTTTAAGACCCTTTTAGTATTGGATGTTGTATGCTTACCAATACCCATGCTATTAAAAGCTAATTCAATGGATTCAATGCAAAGGGTTTTTAATGCCTTATGTTTCTTTTTATGTCTCACTACATGACATTTATGAAATATGTTTTTGAGTACCACAATCTTCAAAAGGAATTGTAAATTAGATACATTTTAAATTCATAGATAATGATGAGGAATAATGAGGATGATGAATTTGTGTTCATTACTTTTCATACAAGTTCAAAAATTGGGGATCAGCACACGGTGGGATACTGCAAGCTGTGCAAAAGCAGCTTGCTCTCATATCATGACGTATTTTGTTCTCTTATGGTATCGTATTGTGTTCTCTCCTCTCAGTTCATTTTCCCATGGTTTTACAAAAGGTTAAGGTAGAATTTTTAAAAGAAATTTCTCATCTCTCTGGTCTGAAAGAAAAATATTCTAAATTATTCAGCAAGTCATTCACCGCGAGTATTTTGCTATAGTTCCCAAGCGCCGTTCGTGGCCGCTGACTCACGGGAGTGTTTTCGTTGAGTCGTGGTTCGAGACTCTTCATAAAACAGGGCTGATGGATATTAGTTCTGGTCGAGGCTCCAAGTATTCCCCATAGCCTGATGTGGAAATGTGGTGAGGGAAGTGCCATCTCTGGTATTGTCGCTTGATCGAAAAAGTAAATTACATTTATAAACATTCATAATCACCGAAGCAACGTTGTAATGGAGAAAGCTTTATTGACCAATACTTCCATAAGACAAGTAAGGAACAGATTTCTCAGCGGGCTTGAGAATACATTTGTTGTCTTCAGATCGGTTTTTTTTCAATTGTTGAAAATCCCATTAAATGCGCTTTTATATTTATATAAAATTTGATAAAATGTGTAAGTGGTTACCAAGGTAAATCGTTTTTGCACAACTGATAAAAGTAAAAATGCCTTTGTGTTATAGTGTTATTTTACTTATATAGTGTTGTTATTTTACTTAAATGCATGTTAATAATCATACACACAATGGGAATGCGGCGCAAGGAGCAGCAATGGTAGGTCAAGGAGTTAGCGAGTAGAAAGGGCTGATTTTGGTTTAGTTTGGTTTTATAAACATCGCACTAGAATCAACAAGAGGGATATTGGCGATAGACCTCGTAATTTTGAACCTCTATCAAGTGACGGGAAGACTTTGAGTCTCGACAGATTTAATGTTCATCAGCCCCGGCAACACGGCGGGTCTTTAGTGACATCAAGGCACGAACCCTGGACCCGACGAAATCCGTCGGACGCGAGTCAGCTACCGTGATCACTTGGCTACTACAACCGGTAAAAAAGGTTGAGAATCACTGGTGTGGAATAAAAGAGACTTCTGCCGTTTAGGCCTTTGATGCCTAGTTCGATATAAAGTGGTGAAGTGTGGAAATTTTTCATTTGAAATAACAATTCAATGGTCAAATGATTGAGTCATTTAAGCTTTCTTGAAAGTATCAAAACCCATAGACATCAGGTTGATGTCTTGATTTTTGTTTGTCCTCTAGTCAGTGGGTAAATCGAAAGCGTTATACATAAAATTCAAGTTTGCCTTTTTAATTAAATTTCGGTTAGCTTTGAGATACACTGTGGGAGATATTTATTATTATGATACTAAGATACGCAGTAAGTGGTCATGGGCACAAGTTTATGAGTTACGGCTTCAATACCCGATGCCATTAAAGACCAGAAGTGGTGCCAGACTCTGAGTCCTATCATGGCTTCGGGTAAAAGTTTGCAGAAAAGGGTTTTAAGGTATGGCTTGTCTCGTCTAAAGTATGAGAGCGCATGGGATCATAGGAAAATATTTCAGATTATATTTTAGTTCTTGAACGCGAAAGCTGAGTTTTTCATGTTTGATATAATTTGTTTTCCTGGCCGCTAAAACGGGATAATGATTTATGAGCTATTTGGAGGGCCAATAGAGTTGTAAATAATTTGTAAATAGTAATTTATTTACATAATTGGGGCGTAAAAATTGCAATAAATATAATAGAACGACACAGCTATGCCACTCTTATTGAATCTTTGGATTAATATTCACGACAAGCCTTAAATTTCCAGACAAAGGAAGTTAAAAAAAAATGCAAGTAAAAACATTTTTAAATCAAGCTTTAAGGATGAGCTAAAAAGCATGAAAATAATTTTAAGTGTAAAATATTACATAATTTATAAATTATATATTTTACATTCATATTAAAATAATATTAATGTAAGATAATATATAATGCTTGAGGAATGAATACTTTTTTTGATCTCATATATAAATATAACTGGCACTTAATTTATTGGTAATTACTTACGTATCTTCAGGGTAATCTACGCTTTATTTGTTTTGGTTTCATTAAAATCACACTGATGCAACATGAGGGCCATTGACAATGGACACCGAAATTTTGAACCTCGGTCAAGTGACGAGGGTGACCCCTGAGCTGGCACCTCTCTCCTAACTTCCACACCACGCCAACGAGAGAAATTTGGGTCCCGACTACATGGCAAGTCTTAAAAGGCATCAAGGCTCCAACCCAGCACGACCCGTGTGGTGACCGGGGATGACAGAATAGTCTCACTGTAGCTCATGCATGTCGTAAAAGGCGACTAAAATGGGTACCCAGCGTCTGGGGGTATAGCCGGGCACCCTGCCTCTGGGGATTATATCAGGGGACCTCAGGGACTTGCCTTCTTCAGGTAAGTACGGGCATCATGACCCCGAGGCACCTTAGTGATCTTTTTCTTTCCCATGGGGTTTACTGTCTTTGGTAAACACGGGTGACGCACACCCGTGTCTCTAGCGATTCTTTTCGACCCTCCTTCTTGTCAACCATTTTTACCTCTTTTTTTTTCAACTTCACGTCTAGACCACAGTTTAATCTTGTTTGGCGCAGCATAGCCATATCTGGCTCTTGCGCCAATAAACTTTACATTCACTCACTCACTCACTCACTCCAACCCAGCACTCAACGAAAACCCTCAACCACGAATCCGATGCGTTAACCACTGGCTACCGCGTCCACAATATACGCCTCCATCTACGTCTCAAACTTTTATAAATTACGTATATTTTACATTAAAAATTATTTTTATACCTTTTAACTCGTCTTTAAATAAAAGCTTATTTTAAAAACGTTTTTCACTTATATTTAATTTAATCTCACATATGCAAGAAACATTGACGAAACCTTGTTGACAGATGGAAAGGGTAATGGTCTTGTCGTCGAAAGACCTTCGTATAAAGGTGGCTGATGCACTTTAAATCTGTCAGGATGAAATTCCTGACAGATTTTTGCGTGGTTGTGGAAAGAGGAGGGGACCAACTCAGTTGTCATACTTCAAAATAATCAGAAAGATCGTGAACCTGAAAAATGCTCCTAGAGCTATCTGAAGAAAAAGATATGACAGGTTCAATAACAATAATGTGGTTAGCAAACTTAAGCGTCCGGCAGAAATGAGCATCTTGAAGCATGCACAACTGCTAAAACAAATAAACAAAGCATCAATTCCTATAGCCTTTGTTACTATCGCTGTGGTTTCTCTTCAAAAATATGTGGTAGCCTAATAGCCGCGGTCGCCAACTCGCGACTGCCGTTGTTTTCATTGAGTTGTGGGGCTCGAGTCCTATTGTCACTAAAGCCTTGACGTGTATTGGGCTGATTCACGATAAACATGGTCCTCCTCTTGGCGTGGCATGGAAACTTAGAGAGGGAGGTGCCAGCTCAGGTATCGTCTTCGTCACTTGATTGAGTTTCAAAATTACGAGGTCCATCGCCATTAGCTCTCGTGTGCTTCTAAATGCAACGTTAGTATGACAGTCATAATCACCCGATTTTTTTTTTTGTGTAGTGGTCATTTGAGATCTACACTGATTTAAATAAGTAGAGGAACTGGTTTCCAAAGTATGTTCGGACTTGGAATTGAATTTGTCATCTTCCGATCTGGCTTTTAAATTACCGAGTGCTGACAAAAAGCCTCCATGATCTCATTAAATATTCTTTATATATATATATATATATATATATATATATATATATATATATATATATATATATATTAAAAATTTAAAAGTGTGGCCCCCCACGACTCCTATTTAAAAGAGAACGCTTGCTATATTTTAGGCCACTTATGAACTCTTCCACCTCTTAACTTATTTAGATATGAGGCGATTATTTATTAACATCGCACTGAGAAGCAGCGCGAGGGCTATTGGTGCAATTTTGAGTGAGTGAATGTAAAGTTTATTGGCGAAAGAGCCATATATGGCTAAGCTGCACCAAACAAGATTTAACTGTGGTCTAGACGTGAAGAAATTGAAAAGAGAAGACAAAAATTGGTTGACAAGGAGGGTCGAAAATAGAGAAGGATCGCTAGAGTAACCCGGGGCGCGTCACCCGTGTTTACCAAAGACTGTAAACCCCATAGGAAAGAAAAACATCATTAAGGTGCCTCGGGGTCATGATGCCCGTACTTACCTAAGACCCGTGTGGTGACCGGGAATGACAGAATAGTCCCACTGTAGCTCATGCATGTCGTAAGAGGCGACTAAAATGGGTACCCAACGTCTGGGGGTATAGCCGGGCACCCTGCCCCTGGGGGTTATATCAGGGGACATCAGAGACTTGCCTTCTTCAGGTAAGTTCGGGCATCATGACCCTGAGGTGCCCTAGTGATCTTTTTCTTTCCCATGGGTTTTACCGTCTTTGGTAAACACGGGTGACGCACCCCCGTGTCTCTAGCGATTCTTCTCAATTTTCGATCCTCCTTCTTTTCAACTGTCTTTTTAATTTCTTACGTCTAGACCACAGTTAAACCTTGTTTTTGCATAGCATAACCATATTTGGCTCTTGCTCCAATAAACTTTACATTCACTCACCAATTCCAGAGGTCATTAAATTCCCAACTTAATCAACTAGCATAATGTGACCTATAGATAAAGTTTATTTGTAAAAATACAAACACTCGCTTGAAAAGTTATTCTTGAATCTCTTAGTGTAGCTATAAGCGAGGATGTAAGGCTATTTTAGTTATATACAGTGGCTCAATAAAGAAGTCAGACAGTGGTTTTCTCTTATTTCAGCAGATATATTTTGATGCTCAAAAATACATAGTATAATAAAACCAAATATAATAAAAAATCACTTTAAGTTTTATCAACAATTAACATGCTAAAAAGAACTGAAAAAGTAATTTCATACATTGAAAATATATAAACACTAAAATTATTCACAAAATAAATTCAAAAAAAGAACTCGGACACTTAGAGTTCAAAAACAGATATAATAAATATAAGGGCACTCAATATTTTGTCGGTAGTCCTTTATGTTTTATTACGGCTCTCAGTCTATTGGGCATTGACTCTACAAGTTTTTACAAAAGTTTGGATCAATTTTAGACCACTCAAGTTGGAGAGTACTTTTAAGTTAATTTTTGTCTTTATGGGGTATTTTTTTAAATTTATTTTCCAAATATGTCTAGAAATTTTCAATCACATTTAGGTCAGGAGATTGTGGATTTGTTTCTAATACATCTGGGCATTTATACAAAGGCCATGAGCGCACAATATTTGCTGTATGTTTTGGATCATTGTCTTGATAATAACTGAAAACTTTCTTAATACCCAATTGTTCGACACTTTATAACAAATATTCTTTCATAATGGTTAAACACTTTGTGGGGTCCATTATGCATCAATTATGTGAAGTTTTCTTGGACCACCGACAGACATGCAGCCCCAAACCATTACAGAGCCGCCACCATGCTTTACAGTAGCTCTTAATTTTGATCTCGCAGTTCTTGATTTAGTTTTCGCCATACATAGTATTGACCCTCTGATCAAAAAATAAATAAAAAATAAAAAAAAATTAAATTTGCTTTCATCAGTAAATAAAACTATTTTCTATAATGAAGAGTCTTTAGATTTATAAGTTTTGCGAATTTCATTCTTTTCAATCTGTTGCTTTATTTATAAATGGCTTTTTACTTGCCACTCTTCCATGTAAATTGTTTCTACGTAAAATCAGTCTTGTTTCTGGATTAACAGTTTTATGAAGATATTGTGACAGATGACTTTGCTTAATTTAGGAACACTAAGTTTAGAATTTAAAGCGGCTTTTCTTACAATCAATTGTTCCTGTTTGTTCGAAAACGCTTTTAGTCTACCAGATTTGTGCTTATTTTCAATTGATTTTGAAAATTTGAAATGCCTAATTATATCAAAAACTATAGAATAAGATCTATTTACAACTTTACTGATTTTTCGAATCGATTTTCCTTCTTCATGATACTTTAAAACGAGTTTTCTTACCTCTATTGATGTCTGTCCTCTATACTTTCCCATTTGAAACTTCTAACTTTACTAAACATACAACAACGAATAAAAATGTGACTTGAAATGCGAAATTCAAAATTTTAAACCGACAAATAATGCCAAGGTGGGAAATCTTATTTTGAATTGCCGATAAAAAGACAATATTTCCATCTTTTCCAGTTCTTTTTTGACAGATTTTTTTTAATTTTCTTTCACCTTTTCCTTTTTTTTTCCAATTGAAATCGAATTTTATTTTTTATAAAAAAAATTAGTAGAAAACTCATTTTCATAAAATATATACACTAATGATTAATATATACACTAATATTAAAATTACACTTTATTTTTTAACTATTGAGTTTAGCCGATTAAATACTATGGCATAGTGTCCGACTTCTTTATTGAGCCATTGTATTTATATACATATAAAACTGCATCTCAGACTTCATTTTTTTAAAAATTTATTTTAAATTATATTTATTTAGAATATTCACTCAAAATTTATAGAAACTGTTTGAAATATGTCATAATTTTTATTCCAGAGATGGTTTTAATATCTTCACAAAAAGAGGTCACAAAGAGCCTGAACAGCCATGAAATATTCCCCTTCAAGATAATACAGTATTATAATTGTGAAACTTCAGAAGTTTCTTTTTTATCATTCTCTCGTTAGAGATTAACCAATATGATTACACATTTTTGATGCATTTTAGCAACCCTTCTTTTTTTCGGTTTCTTTTATTTTAAATGCCCTTTTCACGGTGTTCTTCACAGATATCCCCTACCTTCTCAATTTTTGACAAATTATGTTTGTTTAAAGTATTATCGCTTTGAGTTGGTTTTTTTCCCCAAAGCTTTCGATTGGCTATTACGGCGTAAAAAGTCACAGCCAAACTTGGCGTTGTATACCATTATCTCCAATTTATTGTCGCCATTACTATTACCATTTACTCTGTTATAAGAACGAATCTTTTTATCTTTAATATCACTTGACAATGAATAACATAGATTTTCTCAACATACCAGAGTTGCAGTCGGACCAGGATGTTTGGACATGGTACCAGAAAAGCATCAAATGCAATGAGTGGGGGAGACTTAAATATCTGAGATGGCAACAAACACTTGAACATGCCCGTATATGCACAAATACTGCATGTCTATCGGAATGTGATTTTATGAAAAGAGTTTTTTCTCACGCTAGAAACTGTCTAGTGATATTAAAGGGTACTTGTGCGATCTGCAAACAGCTAATCACCCAGAACTATTTTCACGCGCCTCTCTGCACGGACAGGAATTGCCTTCTACCGTATTGTGCAAATGTGAAACTGAAATTTCGGATGCATCGTAAATTGAGATTAAACTTTGGTGATCTTCGGGAACGACATCCGGATATCAATCCGTTCAGAAGATTACTGGAAAATGCATCGGCAGGAAGACTTGCACATTCGAATTCGCTCTCTCAGTCTTTTGTAGGTCCATTGTTGAAAGATTCCTTAAGAATTCTTGAAATAGAATACGATATGACACCAATTCCTTTTCCCTCGGGTGATTTCTTTAAGCATGTGCAAGAAGTACAGGATGCATATCCTCGCCTCTCTGTACTTCCTGGGACGAGCAATGGCAGATCATCAATAGGGTCGTCATCTGACTCTTCAACTGTCTTTATTCGTCAATCAGAAGAATTGGTGACTCATCCAGACGTCTTACCTTCCGATTATGTTCAACTGAGGAGGATTTCATACGCATCGGAAAGCGTGACTGATACTGGTAAGTAAAGTAAAATTGCAAAAAATATTTTTAAAAAATGTTAATGCGATGGTCAGAGTTTTTAACGAAGTGTGAACATCGAATTATTTGAAGTCTCCGGATACCAGCGTTGCTTAAATGAGGATCTCGGACATTTTTTAGATTATGATTATTTCTTTTGTTTCATTTTTATTGCATGTGACTACATTTTTGTCTTTAATTTGACTACTTAAATGTATATGAAAATGTATATAAATATCTTGACTTTTTATTCTCGAATAGTGTGTTTATCTATTCAGTGAAAAGCTTTAAACGTTCTATTTTATTTTGCTCAAAGGAATGACAAGTTAAAAATTATTTATTTTTAATAATGATTTCTGAACGAATATAAGATATACGGAAAGAGGTACTGCTAGTGGTTACTGTCTGCTTACTTTGAATTACCATAGATTTAGAACAATAAAACGCTTCTTTTTACACAAAAAATCGAATTAAGGCTGCCGTTTACCGGCCATTTTTATTTCGCGAACGTATTGTTAATTTTATGGAATTTCTACATTTCTCCTTATATCTAAATAATGTTATCTATTTGAATATCAAAAATGCATCCGAAAGAGCAAGAAATAATGGTTCTCTCTCTGTGGAATTATATTTTTCTCCAATTTTTAAAAATGTTTCTGCGTCTGTTTTAATGACTCTCCGTTTGTGGGTTTTCGGATATTCAAAATATCAAATATTTTCAAAATCTCTCGGAGATTAAATGTGATTCCATAAAAGTCATCTTTATTTATGTTTGTTCTTTAGGATGCACTTTGTTACATTGAAATAGATGAAATAGTCTAGATTTGAGGAGAAAAGTAGAATTTCCATAATATTAATATTACTTTCACGAATTCAAAACGGTTGGTAGACGTGTAAGTCTCAAATCTGAAATACATCTCGTACTCCCATGGTGAAATAAATAGAAATTATCAATTAAAATCACCAACAAAACTTTTCTAGCTTTTACAAAAATAATTTTTTTCGAACAATATTCAATTTAATCATTTTTGGAATCTTATAAACCTTACTTTTTTTTTATAAATGAAATAAATTTATCAGACTTTAGGAGTATTTAGGGGGAAAAAATGCAATAAATATTTTAAATGCAATGATTATTTCAAGCTTTGACTGAAATTACATTTCATTTTTACTTCTTGCATCTGTTTAGGATGATTTTTTAAAAAAAAATACATAAATTAAAAATAAAAGGTCCTCATGGAAACACTCAAATATGATCTAATAGCTTTTAGAGAAACATTCTACCTCATGTAGTACGGATACTTTAAGGTATTGAATCTGTGCAGTTTTCGCTCATACATTAAAAAACACGTGGTAATTCCTATTTTATTATTTAAGAATGTCAAATTGAGGTTATTATATAAGTACTTAACATTCGAGTTTTGTTTAACCCTGTGGTTATGAATCTTCAACCATTTTGAATTAGTTATATTAGGCAATCGAATTTTGAAATGAAAATTCATAATAGATTGAAAAATCTGTCCCTTACAGAGAAAGATACTGTCCTTAAATCACTGGAAGTGCTTTGTTGTCTCATCGGCTCTGATCATAACCACATAAAATACTGTTAAATTAAAAATAAATAAGGTTTAAAGAATGACCATTCAAATACAAATCTAATCTAGTTGTTTACTTAACCCTTCAATTACTTATTGACAAAACAAATGGGGAGTTTCGAAATGGAAAAAAAAAATATTTTTCAAAAAATTTCAGCACCATTGCATTCCCCCCCCCCCATAACAAACAAGAGCTGGAATTTTTTTTCCCATTCCGTAGATACTACTTTCCTCGTGAAAAGCTTGAATAACTACAGATTTTTTTTTTCTTCTAAAGAGATGCGATTTCAATTCTGTATGCTTAGTGACTCGTCAACAACATTATTGCGAGCATATCCTGGTGGTGATCACTGCTCGTTGCCACTCAACCGTGCAAAATTTATTTTATTTGCAAACTTGATTATGTAAAAAAGAAATTATTGATATTGGTCGCAAATGTCCGAGACTATCTCTAATGATTAGCTTCAATGAAGCTTGCAACAGTTTCCTTTTTCTGGACTCTTGAAAAATCAGAATCAAATAATACAGCTGCCGTTGTTTTTCAGATGTTCTTCTTTTACCCTGCGGATAAACAGTGAAAAATATTTCTCTATCGTATATTTTTTTATTTTATGCAAAATAAATTTTATTTATTAAAAGCGAGGTTCGAAATATTGCCCCAGAAATTATAATCGTGTTAGCAGGATAAATTTTTCTGGTCTAGTTTCGTTAATTTATTATCTCTGCTTTTATACTCTTTATTTCTGCGAGAAGGTATGGGAAAGTTTTAATTATCACTGAAAAATAACATATATATTTAGATAAAATTTATTCTGCATATTAAGGGATGTTTATGATCATAATGTATTAAATTACAGTTATTAATGTTAATTTGTTTGGTTTCAAGAAACTATATATAAAAGTAACAAGCAGTATAGTAAAATATTAATTATCGTGGGCTATCGTAAGATTTAATTATTAAAAATAGTCGAGGAAGAAATTTAATTTTCATGTATTATTCTTAAGTCTTATCTACATACAGGTGTCGTCCTCGTCACTTGACTGAGGTTCACAATTACGAGGTCCGTCGCCAATAGCCCTCGTGTTACTTCTAGTGCGGCGTTAATAAACCAAAACCAAACCTCCATCCAGGGTTATAAATATCTCCCAGCGTTTCTTGACTTATCGAAGGCCATCATTTAAGAACTCAACATATAGAACTATCATCTCGCCTACTCTTAGAGAACCTTCTCTCATTTCGACCCTTTTTCTTGCCAACCAATATTTCACATTTTTATCTATTCTTAATGTCAAGATCGCAGTTGCACATTGTTTGACGAAACATAGCAACATCTAGCTCTTGCTACAATAAATCTACTTTCACTTGTGTTGATCTCGTTCCTTGATAGTGACTCTGAATTACGAGAGTGGGAGCGGTAACTTAGTGGTTACGGCTGGTATTTTCGTCGAATCGTGATGCCCCTAAAGACTCGCCATAAAGCGAGGCTGATGCACGTTAAATCTATTTAAGGCCCTAAGTCCTCCCGACGGAGTGGTGTGGACGTTTGGAGAAGGAGATGCCAGTTCAAGTGTCGTCATTCACCCACATAGTAATCGGTTGTGAACGAATAGTGCCACTGTGACTTATGAGTGTCGTAAGAGGTGACTCAAATGGGTACCCAGTGTCTGGTCTTGTAGCCGGACATCTTGTTCGTGGGAATTATATCAGGAGACTTTAGGGGCTTGTCATCTTTAGGTATGTGTGGAAATCATGACCTCGAGGCACCCTAGTGATCTTTTTCTTTCCCATTGGGTTTACTGTCTTTGGTAAATACTGGTGACGCGCTCACGGGATACCATAGCGATACTTTATTTTTGATTCTTCTTGTCAATCAATATTTATCTTTTTCCAATTCTTTCTCACATTTAGATCACAACGTTTTGGGGCAGCATGGCCACATTTGGCTATTGCGCCATTTAAATATTTTGAATCACTCTTTTGTCTTTTCAATTTTTCCCACATCTGGATCACTGCTTTACCTTGTTTGGCGCAACATAGCCACATTTGGCTTTTGCACCATTAAAGTCGACCATCACTCACACACAGATGTCATCCTCGTCACTTAACTCGTGGCTCAAAATGATAAGATCCTTCATCAGTTACCCTCGTGTTGCTTTTTAGTGCGACTTTCATAAATAATAAACAAAAATCGAATTACGAGGTCCGTCTCCAATAGCTCTGGTCTTTCTTTTACAGTGTGGAGCTAATTAAAAAAAATCAATCAATTTCATATATAGATTTTCCAGTGATAATAATGTAGCTCTCTATTTATTTTGCTTGGAATTTAATTCTGCTATTGCGTTACTAAACTCAACGGTTCTTCATTCACTCTAATTTAATTTTCGTTTTGATGAATTTAATGTTGGGATGCGATTTAAATTATAAATAAAGAGACCTGGGTCATGGTCACTATAATCGAAACCGAACCACAGTATCGAGTCCTTTTTTCGCCAAGTTGTTGTAATGTGTATGTTAGTCGATGAATCGTGCTAACATAAGTATCATCTTCGTCGCTTTATAATGGTTCAAAATTGCGCAATATGTTATCCCAATAGGCCCCATGCTGCTTTTAGTGCGACGTTAATAAATAATCATCTAAACTCTATTTCCACCAAAGATCATCACGCGGAATAGAGAAGACTGCAACTTGTTAATTTATACTGGGTTTCTAAATCCTAACGCGGAGTTGTATGAAAGCTAGGAGAATGAAGTACCAACTTAGAAGTCGACCTCGTCACGTGACCGAAGAGTTGTTCCACTGTAGCTCATGCATGTCGTAAGAGGCGACTAAAATGGGCACCCAGTGTCTGGGGATATAGCCGGGAATCCTGCTCTTGGACAGTATATTAGGGAACCTCAGGGACTTGCCTTCTTCAAGTAGATACGGGCATCATGAACCTGAGGCACCCTTGTGATATTTTTCTTTCCTATGGGATTTACTGTCTTTGGTAAACACGGGTGACGCGCCCCCGAAATACCCTAGTGATTCCTCTCTAGTCAACTAAAATTTTATCATTTTTCTATTTCTTTTACACATCAAGATCACAGTTTTACACTTTGCTAGCTTTGCTCTCACTTACTTACCTTGTTCAGAGCAGCATGGCCATATCTGTATTTTGTGCAGAAACAAATTAATCACTCATTCAAACATCAAGATCACAGTTGCACCTTGTTTGGCACAGTATGGCCTCATCTGGCTCTTGCGCCATGAAACTTCACCACCACCATCGACACGTGTCCAAGGTTCAAAATTATGAGGTTTGTCGCCAATAGCCTTCTCATTACTTCAAACCGAACAAGAACTAGTCCTCTAAGTAGGTCATTATGACTCAGGAAGGGTGTGACGTATAATAAAAATCGCTTTTTTTTTAATTACAAGTCATCTTGACATACTCGTTACCTTTTCCTTCACATTGTGGAATAATGAATGCACTTCCTTTTTTTCGGTATTTCACAGAAAATTCCTTTTTTTAAACGTTTAAACTTTGCGCCCTTTCACTTTTCTTCTCCTTTTGTATTTTAAATGAGAAAGCGAACCCAACCCATAGATTAAAGTTTTTTTAACCAACAAAAACCGGACGATGTCGCACATTTTTTTACCATTCTTCCCGATGTCATGGTTACGTTCCACCCCTTTCAATGACTATGACTGAACTTGTTGGCTGCAGTCCAAAGTATTATCAATTGTAGCAACCAAGGTCGAAAGTCTCGTCTGCTGACTATTAATTATGGTTCTTTTATTTTATACATTGTTTTATGGTATCTTGAACAATTCTCCGACGAACAAACAAAATTGTACTTTTAACAAAATTCATTATAATACGAGTACTATCAGTTATAGAAAACACTGTATCAAACAAGGAACTGTTATAAGATTAGTTTTAATTTAGTTTAGTTTTTATTAACGTCTCACTAGAAGCAACACGAGGGCTATTGGCGAAGGACCTCGTAATTTTACCACGGTCAAGTGACGAGGACGACACCTGCGTTGGCACCCCCTCTCCTAACATCCACACCACGGCAACGGGAGGACTTTGGGCCCCTACAGATTTAACGTGCATCAGCCCCGGCTACACGGCGGGTCTTTGGCGGCCAAGGATCGAACCCGCGACGGAACGAAAATCGCCGGCCACGAATCCAAAACCATGACCTCTAGGCTACCGCGGCCAACTGTTGTATGAAATTACTACTGGTTATATCAATACAATATCCTCTTTTTAATGTAATTGGAATTTTAAACTGACTTTGAAAATTCAAACAATGGAAATGTAAAAAGTACTATTGATGGCGATACGCAAATGGTCACGAACTCGGGACCGATGTTGTTATCGTCGAGTCGTGAGATTAAATCTTGATGCCACTAAGGATCCGCCTATAGCGGAGGTAATGCGCGTTAAATATGATTGAGACCTCAAAGTCCTCCCGTTGGCTTGGTTTTGATATATTGGACTAGGTTGCCAGATGAAGTCCGTTGCCAATATCTCTAGAGTGCTTCTCAGTGCGGCGTTAATAAGCAATCACTGTTAAGACGTAATTAGGCTTTTAACAAACCTAATTTTATAATATCATCAGTCAGTGCCGGGGATCGGGAATTAAAAATTGTTACATAAATAATGAAATTTAAATAAATTTCATTTCTTAAATTCCATTATTTTAGTAAAAAACAGTTATTTTTAAAATAAACGAAATATTTAACTACATTATTCAGGAAATCAAAATTCCCTAATGGCGCTAAAAATTGTGACTAACGAATCATCTTAATGAAAACGACGCCAAACAAATTCGCAGTGCATTTACGCGATGTTTTTTGTCTGGATATTTTGCCGAACTAGCTCCCTAGTCTTTCGATGCTCTGTATACATGTTCCAGTATCTGGATCAACGAAATTATACCGGTGGTTAAAATGGTTGCATCTCTCGGTTCGTATGTTTTACATGAGTGAATCCATCTCCGATATTTTGCTTTGCTATTTGTTATATTCTTTTTGCTTCCAAAAGTGAGTTGGCTTTCTATTCGAACTCGTATAACAAAGTACTCGTTGGTTTCCTAACAAATTTCACCGAATATTCTCTGTGGTGGTTCCTAGACACACACTCCACCTTTTCTTATGGTGTGGATGTTTAGAGAGAGGCCAGCTCAGGTGTCACCCTCGTCACTTTACCGAAGTAAATCTTGCGTCATTTAACCCTACATTCATTCATTAGTGATCTTTTTCTTTTCTATGGGGTTTACTGTCTTTGGTAAACACGGGTGACACTCCCCTCCCCGGGTTATCCTATATATCCTTCTCTATTTTCGACTCTCCTTGTCAACTAATTTGTGTCTCCCCCCCCCCAATTTTTTCATGTCTTGGCCACAGTTAAATCTTGTTTGGCGTAGCATAGCCACACCTAGCTCTTGCGCCAATAACTTTCACATTCACTCACTCACCATTAGTCACATTATTCATGAGCATATTATTCATCTTTCGTAAATTGTAGGTATACGAGAATAGCGCCATTAGCAGCAGGAAATTTAAAAATACTGCGAAATTTAAAATAAATTTTAAAGGAGCCGAGATACGGAAGCTCAAATTTTGAGCCACGGCAATCTGGTGACGAGAGCTTTATGATTAATAATATTCAAGTCTAGTTGCATTTTTTTCTAGTTCTGGGTCCGTTAAAACCCTTCACGCCTGACCCCCCTCCTCATCCTCGGGATCCTCTAGCGATTCTTCTTTTCAGTCTAACAATTTTCTCTCCTTGACATTTTTTTTTTTTTGTCTGGATGTAACAAGTAATAAGGAATCGCAACAGATAACACATAATCGCTTACTCGCGGCCGTGTTGTTTCGTCGAGTCATGGATTCGAATCCTGACGACACTAAAGACCTTCCGCGTTGTGAGTCTCATGAACGCGAAATCTGTAGAGGCCCCAATTCCTCCCTGATGGCATAGTGGGGAAGTTTGGAGAGAGGGGTGTTCCGGCTCAGGTATCGTCCTTGACCGAGGCTTAAATGACGAAGTCGACCGCCATAGCCCTCATATTCCTTCTGAGGGTGACGCAAACAAACTACAAGTCAAGCAATTATTTAGAATGGGGGATAACAAGGATCCAATTTAACTCTTCAAGGACACTAATTCAAAAAAAATTTCTTTTTACAAATGATTATATAAGTAGAACAAATAGAACATGCGTACATCTTAATTAGATGACCATCATTCGATCATCGTCAATGTTAAAAGTCCCAAGCCATTTCCTGAATCCATTCACCAGATCACAGGTCATGATAAACCATAACATCCTGTTAAGTTCTAATTGCTATTTTCAAGGTAAGTCCAGACGTTCCTGAGAGGATATAGTGATGCGTGCATTAATTTCCGAATGCACATTCTTCCATTCCTAATGGCGTGGGAAACCACCACCTCAAACACCGAAAGGTTCTCAAAAGCGTTTCAAGGCGAGTAAGTATTGAAGCGAGAAAATGAAAAACCGCATTGATTCAAGTTTCCTCTAATTCAATTCTTTTACATTTTTCTTTCGCATATTCTCTATCGATATCATCAGCTTTGATTTGCTGGAAACATCTGTGCCAAGGACGGTCGGCTTCTCATCCGGTCGTTACTTCGTTCGAACTTTCGAATACTCCAATGGTCTAACCCTCCCTGAAAATAGCCCTGAGTGTTAACAGAAAACGAAATTCGAAACAAAGAATATTCATTACAAAGTCATATAATATGCTCTCTTCTCCAAAAGGTCTTTTCCTTCGAATGGCCCTATTAGAAAGGGTTAAGCCACATGTTATAAAGAACCGTGGGATTAGCCTCGACCACCGAAGCTTTTGTTGTTGAAATTATGGACGAAATCTGCCATTACGACATCAAATGGAATAATAATAGAGTCGTGAAGTAAACTAAACATCCGATTTCGGAAGAAAGTGAAATGTTCTATTCTTTCGCGCAGCAAGACCTCCAAAACATCTAATAATAACAACTCAATGGTTAAACTGAATGTAACCTTATGTTTTTCAATCAAATGAAGGCTTAAGGAAATTATAATAGAGAATGTTCAACGAGAAAAGTTATTGTGGTGAAAGTTTCTGTTGGCATCTTTCCGATTTTATGTGTGCGTGTATGTTTGTCTGTTTGGAGTAGTTTGATGGTGAATTTCTGTGCATTTTCAATAATTTGATGCCTTTTAGATTACCTTATTTTTTTATTAAACTATTAACTATAAAAAATTATTAATCATACTACCGCAAACTTTAAGGAATGTTGATGACTTGGCTTTAAGTTTTTATTATAATAGTTTTTTGAAAAATTAATATCAATTTTGATTAGATTAGAATTTTAAATTTAAGAAATTTCTTTCACAATTTACTCCCTCTCAGAAATTTATCAAACAAGAAGTGATTTTCAAGAAATTTATCAAACAAGATTTTGTCCTCTTTAATTATGCTAAATTTAGCTTAAAAGTAAATTACACAATAAAAAACAATCAATAAACATTGTTTTCCTGTTTTGACATTAAAGAAGTCGTTATGTATGATTTTTAATTGCCTAAAATAGAGAAAGATTTCGAAGTAATATATATAAAAAGTATATAAACATATAAAAATTACTATTGAATTAAACACTATTATCTTACAAGAAATAATACATTTCTCATTCCAAAATTGATAATCTGTATTTAAAGAATGTTTCATGAATAATTTACATAAAGAAATATCTTGCACATTCAAGAAATTTCTATATAATTTTAAAAATGCGTAAAAATGAAATTTAAACAGCCCATCAGGAAAATAAGATTTTTAATTCATAAAAGAATTATGCTTTTAATTACAATTTTTTTTAACAAAGTAAAATAAAAATATTATACGAATTTGAGTGTTTAAAACTCACCAAAACTATGCAATAAATTATCGCCATCGGATGCCTAATGAACTGTTATTTAAATAAAAATTAATTTAATTAAAAATAAATTAAAAAAGTTATGTCCTAAAAGCTCCTGTACTGACGATTCGTGATTTTGTAACACAAAAACAACTACCTTTAAAACAATTATTTTTATGCTGATGATTAAAATCCTTCTAACATAATGTAGAAAAAAATTTTAAACCTTCATTTACGGCAAATGTTCAAAATGACGGCCTTTTCTAGCAGGCAAAACTTAACTCATTTGCGCTTACTTTGATAAACTCGTTTCAAGATGTTTTGGGATTGACTTCTTATATCAATGGTAATTTCTGGGTAATCTGTTGTTGGGGGATTTATTTTCATAAGTTTTTTTCTTTAAATATCCCCTCAGATAAAAGTCAAGGAATGTTTAAAGCAGAGGAAGGAGGTGGACAAAGGTTTCTTTAGATAAGTCAATCGCCTAGAAAAATCTGGAAGTGAGACCAAGGTTTCATTACTAGTATGGTGCATTGAACAGTCTTCTCTGAACTAAGAACCTCCTTCTCCTGATCTAAGCCTTCCCTGACTTTTTTCTGAGAGTATTTCTAAGGAATAAAGTTTATGAAGATTAATCATCAAACTATAGATTATCTGAAAATTGCCGGGGCCGCTGTAGCCTAGTGGTCATGGTATCGGATTCATGACCGGCGGTTTAGTTCAGTCACGGGTTCGATCCTTGGCTGCCAAAGACCCGCAGTGTAGCCGGGGCTGATGCACGTTAAATCTGTTCGGGGCCCAAAGTCCTCCCGTTGGCGTGGTGTGGAAGTTAGGAGAGGGGGTGCCCGCTCAGGTGTCGTCCTCGTCACTTGACCGAGGTTTAAAATTACGAGGTCCGTCGCCAATAGTTCTCGTGTTGCTTCTAGTGCGACGTTAATAAAAACTAAAACTGAAAATTGCCGTGTTACTCAGGGCACTAGAAGCATCGCTTAAAAAAAAATATTGAAACGCGCATCTCAAAGTATCCGCAAATGATTTCATGTTTGCTCCTAGAAAGGCATGGGAATTTGTTGTAAATGTAGTTTCAAAATTATTTTTATGTTACGTTAGAGAAGTGCGTTTTACCATTAGCACACAAATAATTGGTTCGAATTTCATTGTTTTATCGTAAAATTCACGAATTGTCAATACGGGAACTTTAAGGACACCCAGTGTCATTGAATACGACTGAAAACTTTCAAATAAGATATAAAATAGATACATAATTTTAAAATACTCAGCTCAAAGTATACATACAAATAGGAGTGTAATGGCGTTAATACAAAACATCAAAATTTAGATTAATTTTTTTCTGTTCTGTAAATCTTACTAAGGTGATTGGAACCTAATTCAGGTAGATTACAACTATGAAACTCTATCATAACTGTAATCTGACTTTTTAAAAATGTTTAGAAGTTGATATTGTAACACAAATTCTCAAAATTTATGGTAATTTGCAAGTTGTATCAATAATAAAGAACAAAATAATGTAACTGTAATAGTATGAAAAGCTTCCTTCCTTTAGAGTATTTCATTTAAATTTCAAAGCTTTACAAATAAACTTTTTTGCATTTTTGAGGGGGGGGGGTGAAGTAAAATGTGTTAAAAATCTTGATTTTGAGAAAAAGCTAAAAGCACCTTAAAAAAAATCATGAAACTGAGACCTAATTGAGACTAATATTAAAAGGTTTGTAATACTAGTTCTGAACAAGATAGAAATAAACTAAAATTGTTCTAGAATGCATGAAAAATAAGTTTTGATATTATGCAAATTTTAAAAACTCTATTTTTAGACGAAAATTGTGTTTTAAATGTAAGCAGATACCTTTATATATGACTTTTGAATGGGAGTAAATGGAATATGGATCGTTTTGTTGCCCCAAACAATAATCTAGGTAATTTAAAAAACTGATACTATTTATTTTAATGAATCTGAACTGGATAACATCTATATTCTTTATTGCATAAAAAAATTTATAAGAATAATTTATTCGATTGTTTTCGATTTCATTTCTTTAAAATTTTGTATCGGAGATACAGCACTCACATCGAAGTTCTCAGTTTTAAAGTGCAGAACTATTATTTACAAGGTAAAAAAAAAAAGAGAGAGAAAATATCCTTAATAAATTCAGTAGCATCGAATTTAGGAAATTGTTGGAATATTTCGCTTAAAAACTCATACGATGCATTTATTTATTTTAACTGTCATTTTAACTGTCATTACAAATGTATCGTACATTTTATAGCATTTTTAAGAACTCGCTTAAATATAAAATTTACTTTTTATTGACTTGCACTTAGAAGCCAAGCGAAGGTCTTATAAAACCAAAGGCATAAGCATTGGAAATAATAACCAGTGCTACAGAACCAGAAAAAAGAAAATGTCGAAAGTGCAACTGTTTCCTCACGTGTTCTCTGAATAACAGACTCGTTAATAAATTATGTATCCGCTTTGTTTTATGATTGCAGATTCAGGTGATCCTATTGACCTATTTCTCGCAAACCTGTTAACCACTTTTAGAAAGAAACAATTACAGCGTAACAAATACATCGCATTTGAATTCATTTGGACATTTTTAATCAATACTAGTCAGAAAAATTCGTTCATTCCATTACATTAAGTCAAAAATTACTTGCATCACTTTACTTCGCAGCAGGATTCTTCCTAATCGTAAATCAACAAGATAATCGTCTCCAAGCAAAATACACCTGTTGCCAGATTTACTTTCCATCCTTTATTCGTAACAGCCGTGACCCGGTGTCATAGCAGTCAATGAAATAATTCTTCCGGTTTGTTTTAAAGAAGTGATGAACAAGCCGCTATTTTTGCGAAGCGGAAGGGTTTTTCAGTTTTAATTTGACCTGAGAAGGAAGGGAGGGCAGCTGATAATGTAGAAACCGACGAGCATGTAAATACACTCACCCTTTTGTTTAAAAAGGTGGGAAAAGAGCAGGAAAAAAGAATAACAAATGTTCTTTTCTCTCGGTAATCATTTATTTGTTGTATATATTTATTAGATAAGCAAGTGTTTTATTTATTTATATTCTAAAGGTGTGGAGTGGAAGTGAGGTTTTTCCTCGTTTTATCCGTTGAATATGCACCCCCCCCCCCTCTTTTTACTTTCTTTTGTACTAATTAGGTAAGCATGCTTTCACCGCAAGCGATAACATCCACCTGAACACTTACAATGAGTCCTATACATAGCATTCAAACCTTAAAATATTTTGTCTCTTTTATGGTTTATGATGTAATATTTTTGTTGCAAATGAATAGAAAAATGTTTTTTCAAAGTTTTGAAGCTCAAAAATGTAATTTAAAATTTAAACGAATGATTTAAACTGCATTATATAAGAGCACCTTTAAAAAGAATTTGAGCGCTTAGACTGCATATTTACGGAAGTTTTTGGTGTAAAAAGAATGAAAGAGTATACCCACATATTTTCATATATTAAGAAGATTAATAAGAATAGAGACAATTTTACTAAGAAGAGATCTTTAAAATTCTGATTATTGGTAAGGATAATAATCTAAAAGCATTGAGAATAACTTTATTGGATATTTTATTAATTTTTTCCCGTTTGAATGGGAATTTGATAAATACCGTTTAACAATTATTTGATTTAAAAAAAATAGTATTTTGGACATTGTTTACTGCTTTGTTAGAAAGTATAATAGTCTAGGGACAAATATACGAGTATATCACACAAAAACTTAAATATGAGTATCTTTATCGAAAAAAAAAATCTACTTTTATCAAGGACAAAACAAAATTTTATCAAGGATTGTAATCTTCATGGTAAAAATATCAGCGGAATATAATTAAAAGCAAAATGGAAAATTTTGGAATTTTATGCATAGTTAAAATATATAAAAATCTTGGTATGATAAATTCTTTTATAATTCATTGAAAATTTTTCTTTTAAAACTATTTTACTTGTGACTCAACATAAAGAAAGGGGGGGGGGATTTTAATACTTTCAATTATAAAATTCCTAGTTATTATAAAACACAATAAACTACATCCAATTTCTGAGTGGTTGGACTCATTGAACAATTTAGAGGAATTATATATATATAGTAGTAATAGATAGGGAAATTCACAGTTTTTTTATAACAAAATTTTTCCATTATTTTTAAACATATAATATCAGAATTTGTTGGTTATGAGTTAATTTTGATGCCAGCTCTTTTGTCGCGTTATTTGCAAATACATTCACGGGGGCTATTAAATTTATTTTCATATATTTTGAGTATTTTCAAATTTATTTTTAGTAAAGATGTAATACAGTGATATATAGTGCATGAAAAAAACACATAGAATTTAAAAATTTTCAGTAAATAAATATGTTTACTCAAAACATAAAAAATATTGAGCTTAGAATACCGAACTTTGTAAAATAAGTTATTATATAAATATCTGATAACTGCTTGAAGTTTTAAAAGAATCTTTGAATTTTCAAATTAACTGTTATAAACTTAATTTCGAAAATTTTCTCTTTGATGAAATATTAATTTTTTTTTATTTCATAATGAACATTTATTCCATACATTTTTAATTCTAAATTTTTTCCTTATAATGAAAATTTTTTACACAACTTATAATGCTTTTCATAGTTATTTTAAAAAATTCTTTAAGTACTAGAAAGAAAACTGTAAAGAAATTTTGCGAAAATGTATAAACTTCAATTAATATGTGAAATTTAAAAATTCAAAAAAAAAAAAGCCTGAAAAAATTTTAAGAGCACGGGTTAGAATATTTTTTTCGTCCAAAATGAAACTTTTAGTTTCTATGAAAAATTACCTTCCATACAAGGGAAATGCTCTACTTCCTTCAACTTTCTTCCAGATTATACATATGAATTGATTATCTAAAGTTTTTACTAATTATCGATCCTGCTTTATGCAATTTTTCTTTCATGGTCTATTTTGACATACTTGTTCTTCGCTTAGCGAGTGACCAGACGACTTTTTCTTTTCAGTATTCTAGATTGATGATTCAATATACGGTTTATCAAGTCCAGACATTTAAAAAGAAATTGAAACGGTAATTCTACTTTTTGTGTTTCATAAGGTATTCAAATAAATTCTCGTCATGTCACTCTGAAAATAACGTACAGAAGCGACCATCCATTTCTTTCAATCTCATCTTAAAATTCTAAAAAGAAATAATAAGCTTTGCTTTTTCATATTTGTTCCCAACAGCTATTTTATTAATAAAAACCAGTTGTTCTTGTCTGAAGAAGAATTATATGTTGTTTTCTGCTTTTTTAATAGTTTCGTTGAGCCGTTCAAAACAATTTTTTTCTTACATTCGCTTCCTGGATTCGTATACTATTGTTCGATGGCATTCCGAATCGTGTTTGAAATTTTTTATACTATTGTAGCTTGTTTTTTGTATTCTCTCTCTTTTTTTCCCCCTATAAATCAGGACGATTGATTTTTAAGCTCTGTTTAGATTATGCAGATGAGAAAAATGAAAAACAAGTTTGAAAAAATATTCATATTTGTTTTGTTGTCTCTCTTATTCTTTTTTAAATTCCTACTATTAGTTCACACTCTCCCTATATATATTGATTTATATATCTTGTTCAAATTTTCAATCGTTAATAAAATATTTTTTATTCATCCACTCGAGTTCAAATACATTTTTTTAAACTTGTAGTGGATGACACTTGCCATTAATACAGTTTTTTCAAATATTAATTCATTTAATTAAATTCAGTTGGCGAAAATGCAGTTTAGCCCAATCGCTTGGCATGATTTCAAAACTTGCTAAACTTGGCGATTTTTTTGGGTGAACGTTAAGTGCGCGAAGTGGACCAGGGTAGCCACATTTGGCAAAATACCGCCAAATAATTCCTGTCGCCAAGGGTGGTTGGACTAAACTGAATTCCAACTATTTAATTTACCGGATGAATTAAGAAACAAGCCAATACTTCTACTATGTCATTTGCCTTGCAATGGCAAATTTGGTAGAGAGTCGGCGTAGAATCTTCATGCCTAGATAGAATCTCATCGAAATATTAAATTTTTTTGATTTTCAAATAATTAATTTTAATTTTATATCGGAGAAAAATTTTCTCTTACATAAGATATTTAGCAGGATGTAAATTTAGGAATAAATACCGTCAGTGATGAAGCGTGTAGATCGCTGGAAAAAATTTCTTTTCCCACTTAATATTGTGATTCTGTCATATGTATATACATTTTTATATTAATTGTAATTATTTAATAAAAAGTAACTAAAATAAAAATTTTCTTTGTTGACTTAAGTAGGAATTGATTTTTTTATTTTTATATTACTTGTTAGTGATTCGTTTACATGTTTTTTGGTCTTTAAAAATATTCTTAAATACTTTCGAAAATCAGAAAGAAAATGTAATTCCGCAGAAACCTTCATTATTTTTTGCTTTTTCGGATACCCTTTTTTCATTCGAATAGATAAAATTATATAGATTTGAGGACGGTAGTAGAAAAATATAATCGGATTAACATTACTTCCACGAAATGGTCGGTTGACGAGAGTTTTAGTGCTTCGTAATACATAGCCAAAGGTTATTATGAATAATAATTTATTGAAACTTTGCTCCATATTCTATCGATTTAAAAATTATCTTAATCATGTTGAGGGAATTCTGTTTAATGAAAGAAAACTTAATTACAGGGAAAAGAATTTAAATGCATTCTTCAAACAAAAATTAAGTGTTTTGAAGTGATTATACAAGATATTATGTTCTTATTTTGAATTTCAATTAATCTTAATAATACGTGATCTAACAACCAAATATTACTTAGCTTAATATTTTCCTTTATGACTTCACATGATTGAATTTTTACATCACACTCAAAGGTAGTACGAGGGCTATTGGCCATGAACCTCGTAGTTGTGAGCCTCCATCGAGTGATGAGGGCGTCACCTGAACTGGCCTCCCCTCTCTAAACTTCTGCATCACGCCATTAGGAAGGGTTGGTGCCTCCATAGAATTAACGTGCATCATCCCTATTGCAAGACGAGTCAACGAGGTACCCTAGTGATCTTTTTCTTTCCCATGGAATTTACTGTCTTTGGTAAACAAGGGTAATGCACTCCCGCGATATTCTAGCGATCCTTCTCTATTTTTGACCCTCCTTCTTGTCAACCAATTTGTCTTTTCCTCAATTTCTTCTTGTCTAGACCACAGTTAATTCTTGTTTGGTGCAGTATAGCCATATTTGGCTCATGCGCCAATAAACTTTACTTTCTTACAGACCTTTTTGTCTATCAATCTTTTTTCAATGTTTTAATGTCTAGATCACAGATTTACCTTGTTTGGCGTAGTATGGCCACATCTGGCTCTTGCGCCAATAAAACTTCACTATCATCATCAGCAGCAAGAAGAGTCAATGACTTCATAGGGAAATTTTGCTGAAAAGAAATAACAATAGCTTACCAGCAAATCCTTATTCAAATTTTTTTGTCAGGTTATCAAATTCTTAGAGAGAAAGAAACTTACTACAATCGAACTGAAAAAAGAAACTTTCAACATTATCTGCATGCATTGGTATTTCGACTTATGAATCATTTTACATACAGATGACAACGACTAGAAAATCCCCTCAGGGACTTACCTCCTTTAAGAAAGTACGGAAATCACGACCCCGATAAACATTAGTGATATTTTTCTCTCCTATGGGGTTTACTGTCTTTGGATAAAATAGACGAAGCCGATCCCTGGTCACCCTAGCAATACTTCTCTATTTTTAACCTTCCTTTGTCAACCAATTTTAACGTTTTTCCTCCTTTTTTTTGTTTTTTGTCTAGATAACAGTTTAAACATATATATATATACTTATTCCTTTCCACATCATTCCATTTCAACGTTGTGACTTATTCCACGTGGTATAGTCGAAGGTTAAGTCCACGATACCAAAAATTTTCAAGAAATCATATACGAGCTGAAGGGAAGTAATTATATCTTTGTCAAGCTCCATAAAATTTTAAAGATGCTTGAAGAGAGACCTGATTAAAAATTACAAATGGTATTGATCGAAAAGGATTCTAAGATCACCAAGAAAAGTACTGCTACAGTGTAAAAAGTTATTGAAAAATTTCGGATTGAGGGCAGTACTGAAACAAGGTTAGAACTGGTCAACCATCCATATTCATTGATGGAAAAAGTCGGGATATTATCAGAAAAATAAAGGAAAACCCAAAATTAAAATCTGCTGTAGAAACCCATTTAGGTAAATTTTGCAATCATGAGACAATTCTCCGTGTGCTACGAAAGGCAGGATACCATAGTCGAAACATGTGAAGAAAACCGTTCGTAAGCAAAGTTAATCGTAAAAAGAGACTTATCTTTGTGAAAGAGAATGTAAAACAGGACCAGATTTTCTGGAGCTCTGTAATTTTTTTCAGATGAGAGTAAATTCAATATCTATGGATCAGATGGACACCAAAAAGTGTGGAGAAAAGCAAATGCAGAGCTCGAACCAAAGAACATGAAAGGAACTGTTAAATACGGTGGTTGTTCAATTATGGTTTGGGGTTGTAATTATGTCAGAGGCTGGTGTATGTAATTTAGTAATAATTGATGGAATAAGGAAAATCAATTCAGTTATCTGAACATTTAAAAAGATAATCTACATCAAAGCGCTGCAAAATTAGGACTTAAGAAATCGTTTATCTTTCAGCAAGATATTAATCCAGGATACCTGCCCTCCAATTTTGAAAAACAGCTCAAAAAACCTCCTCAGTCACCCGATATTAACCCCATTGAACAATTGTAAGATTACCTTGACAGACAAATTAGGAAACAAGAGATAAAAAAAAATAAGAATGATCTCAGAAGAGTACTTTTGGGAGAGTGGCAAAAAATACCATCTACTGTGACCCAAAATTTAGAGAACTTAATATCATCAAGATTAAAAGCAGTGTTAAAAGCCAAAGTCTACTCTGCTAATTACTAATTTTAAGTTTTTGCGAAAGAAACTTGTAATTTTTTTTTCTCTTTCCCTGTTTTGACTGCATACTTATTTTTGTGATATGAATTACACATGTTAATTTTAAGTTAAACTATTTTTGCAAATTACGTAATTGTATTTTTGTGATATTTTTCATGTTAAAATTAAATTTAAGTTAACTGTTTTAAAATACATTTAAATTTTGAATGTAATAGGATTATATATCACTTATTCTTTGAAAAGCATCAACACCATTACTGTGTATATGTATTTTTGTGACTCAGTGTAGTCTTCATGTTGCTGCGAAAGATGTTTGAAAGTTTCAAGAAAAGAAATAAAACTTTACCTCCGATCTCAATTCGGTTCCTCAGATACTCAAAGGCACCTTAGTAACCGGCAATTGTTGTTTGTATTTAATTTAGTTAGAAGTGTGGCTATATCAGGGCTAAGATTTTCTTTAATGATGAATTAATTATCTTACGACAAAAAACAAAAATATTGTTTGAAGCTTAGCTAGATTTGGCTCTTGAACCATTACCTAAAATTACTAGTCATGTTCTTAAGTACCATTCTTAAATATGGCTGTTGCATTTCTTCTGGACACCATTCCGCGCAGATGCATTGAGTACCTATATATATCCATTTGTCACAGACGCCAGCATGTAAGCATTCATCCGTGTTTAAATTTGTGCGCTTTTAAAATACCTTTCGCAATAGAAAATGCTACCGATTGTGAAATACGTGCTGTCATTCGTTTTCTTCATACATAAGACGTGGAAGCTGCCGAAATTCATCAGAAGACTTATGAAGTATATGGAGAGGTAAGATGAAATGGTATGAAAACCGCTAAAAAGTATTTGAAGAAGGAAGTGGGGGTATTCAATAACATCCAAAAAAGGGCGCTCTAGCAAACAACTTTAGTATACCAAGTTGTGCAATGTATTTTGGGACAGATAGAGGTTGTTGCGTGTGTAATTTTTGCCTCTGGTAGTTACAATAAACTCCGAGACATTTGTGATTTCTCAACTAAACTACGTCGTACAATACAAAAGTTGAGACATACTCAGTAAATAGATTGTTTTGTTGTATGACAAGGTTCATCCCCTCTTAGCTCGTCGAACCTAAGATCTCATCGCTTTATATGGCTGGAAAAAACTAGATTACTTTCAGTATAGCCCTGATCTGGTGCTAAGGAACTATCACTTGTTCCTAGATTTGAAAAGGAATTTAGAAGTCAACGCTATGACGATTATGATGTCAAATGGCTGTCGTGGTTAGTCCCATCAGACGGCAGATTTCTATGAGGATGGAATACAGATGCTGGTTGTACGATATGACAAGTGTTTTAATAGTGGAGGTAAAATGTTGAAAAGTAGATCAAAATACATGCTTTTTTTAAAAAAAATAACATAGTAGAAAAAAAACTGCATTTGCTTCTTTTGTAATGTTAAGAATGGTTTTTACTTAAAACACTCGCTGATACTTATTGTATCATACATGTGATGAACTTTTCATAACTATTAGGACATCCTGTATTTCTAAGAGCTAGGGATGGAACATCATAAGTCAAAGTTCTTTCGTTCTTCTATACAAATATTTTCAGCCAATTTTTCATACTCCATTTTGGAATCTGGAAAAGGTATATAATGTTTCTCCAATGCAAGGAATCGCATATAACATTATATAATAAAACGTATTCATATACTTTTATAATTTTTCATATTTTATTATTGTTTATTTATTAATTTGATTACACACAGAAGTGGTTAAAACATGTGACAGATTAAAAAACCTCCTGTACAGGGTAGAATTTTTTTAAAAAATTTGATTCACACAAAAAGGGAGTTTAAATCAAATTTTTATTTCTACAGTCCCCTAGTAAAATGCTCGCTATTCTTTTAGAAATGTGTTATGGATGTGTTAAGTTTCTTGACCAACCTCTATTAAGAGATAAAGTGAAGCAATTGACGACAATTGTACAATAGCCGAATTGCGATAATAATGGTAACTGTGATAGTGATAGTTAAAAATTGATTTTTCTATATAAAAAAAAAACTTTTTTTACCTAAAGCATGCGAATAGAACGATTTGAAATATGTAATGTTACACACTAAAGTCTTTTTTCTCAAAAATTACTGAAACTGGAAAATGGTTAAGTTCCCATGATAAAACGCAAAACCTGGTACCAAAGTACAAAGTGGTTACTACAGTGAATTAAGTTCGCATGTCGAGATTCTATTGAGTAGATCTCATTTCTAATATTGATTATATTCTTATGAAAATAAAACCCGTCACTTAGCGAGGCAGATGAATATATATCTGCCGGGTTTCAAAATCCTCGCGTTGAAGTTAGGACAGTGAGGTAAGTATAACCCTCCAGGGGCTCACCATCTTTAGGTAAGTGTGGGAATTACAACCTTCGAGTTACCTTAGTAATATTTTTCTTTTCCATGGGATTCATTGTCTTTGATAAACATGGGAGGTCTCCATCCGGGATACCCTAGCAATCCTTCTCTAATTTCAATTCTCCTTCTTGTCATCGTCTTTCTATCTGTCTATATTACAAACCTCGCCAAGAGTAGATCATTCTCCTGACGGTCTTAAGCCCGGATAAAGAGGGAGAGGAGAATGGAACTTTTAACCCGCCGGTCTCTTTCATCTATAGTGGCAAGGCGCAATTTCATCTCAAACATTAACAAGTCAGTTCGGCTAGTCTGGATGTATTCAAGGTACACCATTATGTGTGCATGTGCATCCTGAGGCTGGTAGCAATAGATAGAATGGGAGTCTCCTACACCAAACCTGTAGTGCAGTATGTGCGGAACGGGGGATGGTTCTCGAATTATGTCTATATTACAGTTCAAACTAATGTTTGGCGCAGCTTGACCAGATATGGTTCTTGAATCATGAATTGTCACCCACTCACTCAAAGTTTAAATGTAGTTCATATGATTTGATCAAGACTGAAAATGACGAGGTCCGTCACCAGTAACCCTTGTGTTACTTCTGAGACGTTAATATTACATTATCAATATGGAAATCAACCCGTGTCATAAAACGTAAACCAGTTTAATGAAGCTTGAAATTTATGTATGAAAAGTTTCTTCTAAATCTTCACTTCAATAAAATTCTTACAAAAAATAAAGTATTTTTAACTTACTATTACTGGTACATGTAATACTAATATATTTAAAGAAGAATTTTAAAAATTGACAGAAAAAGTGTGTGGGGGGGGAAATCATATTATACAAGTTTTCTTAAAACTGTCAAACCCATTTCTACCACAATGTCATCGAATCATCGAAGCTTTTGAAATATTTTCTTCTTTTAAACATTCTGCTTCGCATGCTTTGGGGGAAAATACGCCAAAAAAAAAAAAAAAAAAAAAAAAAAAAAAAATTCATTTCAAAAATTTGTTACTATTTAATAAATCATTTAACAAAAGTAAAATAACTAAATTCCCATTTCTTGTGATTTTACCGTTTTGGTAAAGCAGATTACAAGATCCCGAGATTCCCCAGAGAACTTTCTTTTTTCCAACCCTCCTTCTTATCAACCAGCATTGGTCTTTTCCCCCCTTCACTTCAATTACGTTTAGACCCTGACCAAATTGGGCTCAAGGATCATTATGAATTTGTCACTCACTCACTCAATCATTCAACTATGTCTAGATCAAATGCACTACTCTGTTTGACGCATCATTGTCAAATTTGACTCTAACCATAAAATTTCTCTCTCACTCCCTAATTTTCTAGGTGATACATTCGTTAAATTATGCTTTAAAGACATAGCATGAAAACGAGGAATGTATTAACATTTAGATCTCTCCACCAAAATCCTGAAATGTTTTTTAATCTATCAATGGTAGCATTCGTTTTAATTTCTTCACAATTTTTAATCAAATATTGAATTGCAACATTAAATTTTTTAAATAAATTGAATTTCCATGTACAAATTTTATATTTATAAGCATTGCTTTAATTTTTAAAGCAACTAACCATTGAATAACTTTTTGTTCTGAATTTCGAATATACACTTATTGCCATAGAAATTTGCACACCAAGAAGTAAGAGTGGGATTGTTACAAAACTTGGCATGAAGCTACGTGTGAGACAAATATGTAAATGATTAGAAATGCAGCGTGATTGCACATCGCATAATGCCACCAGAGGGCGGTGAACTTCGTTCTCCTTGGATTATAAAACACGTAAGCAGAGCTTGTTTGCGTGTATTTAATCTGTTGCAGAAGGGCGCTTTTTAACTAGAGATGGCATCACGCCACCATCGGAGACAATATGAGCAGCTGTCAGATTTCTAGAGGGGAAGAATTATAAGGATGATGGAAACCGGATGGTCAGCTCGGCGAGTAGCTCGCCATCTAAGCCATTCTGACTTTACTGTGAGAAGATGTTGGGACCAATGGAAAAGGGAGGTCTATTATACGGCTACCAGGCTTGGGACGTCCTCGAACGACCAATAGTCGAGAAGATCATCACATCATGTGACACGCCGCATAGCGCCAACAGTCTCATTGTCCAACATCCATATAAAAGCAGCACCTTCACAGTGGGCCTCTGTGTCAGTCCATACCATCGCATGGCGCCTCGCAGATGGACAGTTGTTATCATGTCGCCCATTACGTGTTTTGCTATTGACACCCACTCACCTTCGCCTCCTTACGTATGGAGTGGTGTCGCGATTGAAGGGATTGGATCAAGAATTGGACGAATAGAATCAAGTCGTCTTTAGCGACGAATCCAGATTCAATTTCGGCAGTGATGACAATCGCGTACATGTGTAGCGGACCCGTGGTGAACGTCTCAATCCTGCTTTCACTGTGCACTCCCACAACTGGTGTGATGGTATGGGGTGCCATCGCATACGACGCACGGTCACCCCTAATATTGATCCATGGCATCATGACATTCTTCTGCCGCATATATTGCCACTGATGGCAGGGCTCCCAGGAGTCATTTTTCAACAGGACAATGTTTACCCATACACAGGCTAGGGCTTCGCAGGACTGCCTCCGCACATTTAACCCTTACCTGGCCTGCTCGATCCCTAGATATGACACCGATCGAGCATATCTGGGATCACTTAGGACGGCAAGTTGGACAGCGTACGAGTTTCGTCGAATTATAGGTGCATCTACAGCAACTGTGGAACGAGATGTCGCAAGACATCATATGGGATTTGAATGCCTCGATGCACAACCGTATCATATCTGCATTCATGCTAGAGGAGGCCCAACAAGGTGTTAAAACCTCCATCAATTTGTAATTTTTCCATCAATAAATGATCATTTTGATTTGATTTTGTAATCACTTACTTACATCAACGTTGTACTTAAGTATGTAAAATTTCGTTTTTTTCTGACAACTCTTTCTTCGTGAGCAAATTTCTTTTGGCAATAAGTGTATTTTGTTCAAATCATGCCACTCGTAAGAATTTCAGCTTTGAAAATATAGACGATTTAAAACCATTTTGTAATCGCATTGCGCCATCTCTTGCTAAAATGTCTGTTTTTCTTCGTTTCTTCTGAAGATTAAATACTGTTAGACTCTTTTAATTCACGTTGTATTTCTCAAGTCGATCTAACGAAAAATACTGCCATTGTTTATGATTAATCCCTTGGTTATAATGTTCCTTTTTTTTTTTTTTTGCAATGTTTTGAGATAAAAGGAGAAAAATTAATGAATCATTTGACCTGAGTATGAAGAGAACAGGACAGCAGGACCTAAATCTTAAACGACTGTTTTAAGAATGAATTATTATTGTTATCGTTTATTTCAAAAAATAGGACAAGAAAAAATTTATTTAAAAACGTAGAATAACATACTAATAAAGGGTAAAACGAACTTTACACATGGAATTTTCATAATTTATTAAGACAAGCAACATAATTCCATTGAATAATGAAACAATAAAGTTTATATTTTTAAAATGAACAAATTAATTTTTTTGAATCAAAAGTCCTCTCTTTCAAATCAAACTATTTCGAAACGTAACTCAATAATCCTGCAGTAATTTTCTTTCAAAAACTCATGTTATTAGATGAAATTCATAAAAGCATGTTGATTTTTAAAATTTAAAAATTGTTTTTCTAGAATTACAATGAGTATTTTAATCACTTTTTTTTCTTCAAATCGATAACTAATGAATATAAACACATCAATCAATTTATTTGAGAACATCAAATCCAATCTTAAGATATATAACTGAGACTCTAAAATGCTACAAATATTGTATTTTGTTGTAAAAAAAGTAGAGGACCTAATTCCTCAGAAGCATTACTTATGAAAATTTGATAAATAGAACGTTCGAAAATTTAATTTCCAAACTGTAGACATGTGCAACGCCATAGAATATATGTATTTTAGTTTTTCTCAAAATGTGATTTTTTTTTTCTCCTCAAAATCTATTTTATCTTTAGTGCTGGAGGCCGCGGTAACCTAGTGGTAAAGATTCCGGATTCGGGGCCGGCGGTTTTCGTTCAGTCGTGGGTTCGATTCTTGGCCGCCAAAGACTCGCCGTGTAGCCGGGGCTGATGCACGTTAAATCTGTTGGGGCCCAAAGTCCTCCCGTTGGTGTTGTGTGGATGTTTGGAGAGGGGGTGCCAGCTCAAGTGTCGTCCTCGTCACTTGACCATGGTTCAAAATTACGAGGTCCGTCGCCAATAGCCCTCATGTTGCTTCTAGTGCGCCGTTAATAAAAACTAAACTATCCATAGTGCTGATATTTTACACGTTATGAAATGGGGCTATTTCCTGTACAGTGAACATAACATTTTTTTTCTAACGAACGCTCACAAATTTTAAGTGTTTCCCTATATTTTCGTAAAGTAATGGGAAATTTGAATAAAAAAAAAAACTTAAATTTTTAAAATTGTAATCCTGTTTAGTATATAGAACGTTATATTTACATGCATTCTGCAAAACTTTAAAGCTATAAATGCTATGGATTTTGCTTAAGATATATCTAAAGGTAAGAACGTAAAGAAAAGGTTAAAGATCCTATTGATTACTCATTGCTCACACACAATTATTATCGCTTATAAAAGTACTTTTCTTTGCATTTACAAACATACCGATATCTCAATATTAAAATATGACTTGCGTTGCTTTTATTGGAAAAAAGTGAGAATTATTTAAACAAACATAAAATAAGCTCATTTTTACTCGTCGACTGCGTCTCGCTTAATTTTAAGTTTTTTTTTTTTTGTTGAACTTACATCTTTAGCATAGATGTGAGTTTAATCCAATGTTGTTGTTTTCTTCTGCTATAAAAATTTTTGATCAAATCAGAAATTAACTCGAAAAATAATATCTCAAGGTTAGATGATACAATTTTATAATTTCTGTATATCATAGTCTTCAAAATATATCCTTCAAAGGCTTCCTTTCTGAAGGTAGGTAAGGGAATCCTACCCAGAGGAACCGTAGTGATCTTTTTCACTCCCATTGGATCTATTGGTTTTGGTAAAAAAAGATGCCAGACCCTTGGGATATCCTAGCTATCCATCCCTATTTTCAACCTTTCTTCTTGTTAATAGTTTTTAACTCTCATTCCTCTTTTTTTTTATAACATCTAGAACACAGTTACACTTAGTTTTGGCTTAACATAGCCATATCTGACACTTGAGCCATAAAAGTTGCCATCACTCACTCACACTCGAAAAACATGATGTAATATACACGCTCTTGGACCTCTCTTTTCAACGATATAATCTCCATCTATAAAATCTAATTTTATTTAGCTCTTACTCATATATATTATGAAGCGTTATCCAAGACCTTTTCCCAGAACTTGATGATCGCTCCGAATGCCTTAAGAACAAAAGAAAGAATCGAAATCTCGTATCTAGATACAATAAGACACCGATAACATCTTCTGAAAGGAAGAAAAAAAGGTTATTTTGTCTCAAAATTGAGCCTCGCACTATTCTTATCTTAATACCAATCTTCAACCCTATCGAGACCAGATAGTCTTTGTCCACCCCGATAAATGCATACCTCTGAAATTGATCCCATTCGAACACTTTCCTCGTTTTTCTTTCGGCGAAGGAAATAAAAAAGAATTCGAACTTTAAAATCCTGAATGGTAATGTGCGGAGCGTGAGAACGAACCCGTCACGATGTTCTTGACCCATCCCCGAGGTTTGTGGACCGAAGGTGGGGGGTGGAACGCACTGAGGTGCGACAGAATCAGACCGTGGCTGACGGTTGAGGAATTCCTCACACAGCTACAGGTGTCAGTTGGAAACACAAAAACGCCCGGTGACTTTTCCCTTCTAATTTAGTTTTTATCAGTTCCAGTAGCAGTTGCAGACAAGAACTGTTTTGGAGGAGGACATTGTCTGTCAATGCCTCGGTCTGGTTCAAATGATGTCACGTTGACACTACTGAATGAATTATGGATGATTGTCCAAAGTCAATTTGTGTGGGAAAATCAGATCGATTGTTATATTAAAGACTGCTATCAGTGTCACACAGTGCTACTCTATCGATGAGAAAACGCGTCTTTACTAATATCGGTGTTTCGGTTATCCGAATACAATAAACTATCTTTAATCCGGCATATTCGGAATTACGAGCGGGTGGGTTAACGATTTTGCCAATTATCAAGCGTTGATATAGTTTTAACAGAATTTCCCATAGAAAAAAATCACTCGAACTAAAATTTTGAGCGATTCAAAATATATATTTAATGCGTTTACTCACATTCTGTACCTGTGTAAATGATATAAGTATCCATCAAAGTATTTCGTCTCGTTTTACAATTACAAAATTAAATTCAAACGTTAATTAACATTGAACGTTAATTTAATTGAATATTCTTACATTGATTAAAACACAAGCATAAAAGAAAAATTAATATCTTACAATGATAGTTAAAACATGTTGTGATGAACTACTATAGTTACCAAAATACGTTTGTAAGTTTTATTAACATTCGAAGACCACCTGCATTTTATTGTACAAAATATTGTATATATATACGTAGTTGTAATATTGTGCAAATGGGATATTTGTAACACGCCTAAAAAACAAGAAACTCTGTAATGAAATGAAAACTGACATAAACGATAAACAGTTGGCGATAATACGAACAACGTTGTGTCTCGACTTGGTGGTCAAGTACAGCGAATTCTCGAATCCACACGAAAAAATTGGAAAGTAAACTGCTTAATTGGAGTCGGATTATAAAATATGCCGAACCATCGAATGATGTATTAAAGAGATGCAAATATATTCTGAGCATTAGTTTGATGAATGTGTCCAATTACAAATTTAAATTATTTTTAAAAAATGCAATTTTAATTTTTCAGAAAACAATGTCATTTTTAAATTCCTACTATTAGTTCACTTCTCTCTCTCTCTCTATATATATATATCCTGTTCAAATTTTCAATCGTTAATATACTTTTTATTCATCCACCCAAGTTCAAATACATTTTTAAACTTATAGTGGATGACACTTGATGTTAATACAGTTTTTTTTTTTCAAATATTAATTCATTAATTAAATTTAATTGGGGAAAATACAGTTTAGCCCAACCACTTGACACAATTTCAAAAATTGCTAAACTTGGCAGTTTTGTTTGGCTGAACGTTAAGTCCGCAAAGCGGACCAGGTTAGCTACATTTGGCAAAATACCGCCAAATAATTCCTGTCGCCAAGGGTGGTTGGACTAAACTGCATTCCAATCATTTAATTTACCGGATGAATTAATTAATATTAGTTTTATATGGGAGAAAAAAATTTGCCACTTGATATTGTGATTCTGTTATATATATTAATTATTATTTAATAAAAAGTAACTAAAATAAAAAATTTCTTTGTTGACCTAAGTAAGAATTAACTTTAATTTTTTTTATACTACTTGTTAGATCGGTAAGATAATAAAAAGGACTTTTTTTCGTTTGATTTTTTTTACAGCCTTTTCTTTCATTAATGACTGATAACAAAAGAAAATATATGTTTTATAATACTTGGAACACAAACATATAACACTTTCCATACATAATTTAAGTAATTTTAAAATAATAGTATACACTGAACGTATAAAATAACATTTTAAAATCGTACGTATAATATTTTTGTGTACTTTCTCGTATGCTGTGAATACACAGTTGTAATATTGTGCAAAAGTTATATGTAAGCCGTTAGAAAATAAGAAGAAAATGACAAATACAACTTACACTGCGAGAAAATGTGAGCAGCTCTGTATTGTGGCCTGGCAGTCAAGGACAAAGAAATCAGAAAGCGAATTGCTCAATCGGTACCGGATTATGGAATGTGTCGAATCACCGAAAGCTAGATTAAAAAGTTGCTGAAGTTAGCTGGCTTAATGAAATTATCAGGATACAATATTGATAGACGGGGTAAAGTACATAACATTTCTCTTAAGTGAAATCCAAATTAAGTTTCATGTGGCATTCAGCGTTTAATAATGACCTGTATCAGAATTTATCCCATTGATAACTGTAAAAATAAAACACGCATATACAAAGGAATTCAAAACCCTGGACAAAACCAATAACCATTTCTTTTTCTGTGCAAACACTAAAATGAGAGAAACCGCAGTAGCCTTGTGGTTATGGTCACGGACTCGAAGCCGGCGGTTTTCGTCGAGTGGTGGGTTCGAGCCCTGATGCCACATAACACTCGCCGTTCAGCCGGGGCTGAAACACATTAAATATATCGTCGCTCAAAGTCCTCTCAATGGCGTGGTGTGGAAGTTAGAAGAGAGGGGTGCTAGCTCAGGTGCCGTCCTTGTCACTTGACCGAGGCTCAAAATTACGAGGTCCTTCGTCAATAGCCTCGTGTTGCTTCTAGTGCGACGTTTATAAAACCAGTCCTCTATTTTTGATCCTTCTTATTAACCAATTTCACCTTTAACCATTTTTCTAACTTCTCGAACGCAATTTCACCTTTTGTTACGAACAGCACAGCCAAATTTGGCTCTTGCGCCATTGAAATCAACCGTCCCTCATTCACTCAAATTGAATGTCACTAGCCACGGAGCCCGTGATCAGAAGAAGTACATGGTTTGTAAAAAATATACATGCCATCATATACATTTAATAAGTATTTTTTAAATCTTTATCAGCTTAATTTACGAAGATTCCTCAATAATCGCTCCTTTACTAAAATGTCTAGACACCTAAAGGGTAATTCTGAAATTCTCTGAACCAAGGTTAATTCTGAAAGGTTATGATGTATTCTAAAGTTAATTAAAATTTTTCGTAGAAATTGTTGTGGAAAGTAAAGAGATCGCAATTTTTTTCAAGAGGAACTAGTGTTTCCATTATTTGAGCATTAATTATAATGGACAATAAGCTTAATGTTGTTCCCATTTCTAGAGTATCCATTTTCATATGTATTCAATAATTAAGTAGAAAAACTGCAATTAAATTTGGATTTTTTTCGAATAGCTATTTGTACTTGGATACTTATTTTTAAATTTGAAAAACCAGAGGAGTTTCTTATAAATTTGAAATATTGTGACCTTTCAAATCATTCTAAGCAGCCTCACCTCTATTTTGAAGTGTTTTTCGTCCTATAGTTGCTTTTAAAAAATTCTTAAATGAATTAATAATTTTATTAACATGGAATAATATAAATACGACAAAAAACATAGATAACAAGATAATCCATTTTATTACTTTGGTTTATTAGATGGGTAAAAAAAAAGATTTTGTCATGTAATATTAGAAATTTAATTTTAAAATAAATATAGCTTTGAAATCAAAGCTTTTTTAATCACGTAAATAGATTTATTAATGTGTTCCATTTTACATTTCATATTTATTTATTTATTTGAGAAAAAAATTGTTTAAGATCAAATTAAATATTCAAAATTACTTGGAAAGACTTAGGATGGTGCGAATTAATCTGCAGCACATAATGTTTCATTTTAAAAATAATTATGACTGATCCATTTTTGCCCAGAATCCTTTTCTATAGATAAGGTTCACAGTAAAATCGAAAATACCGATTGAAACTAATCCTTTACAACAAACTAGAAACACGTGCTGTATGAAATACAAATAAAATTTAAATGACATTTTTTAGCATTACCAGCATGATTTTGAATCGAATTTCCGCATGATTGAATTTTCCATTAACTTAAAGTTTAAAAATATCTACGAAAAAATAACTCGCACACATTAAATTAGTTTATAAAGCTACTAAAATTTTAAAAAGAAAAAAAATGTGCCGAGTATTTTCTAATATATTCTAAGCCACGTTCGCCGATGGGTTAGATTGGTGCGATGTCTCGGTCATGTGATAGAAGCAATCAGCCATTCAGTTGATGCGTCTCAATATTGTCACCTTCTGCATTTTACAAAAAATTCCTTTAAAATTATACTTTTAATAATATTAACATACTCGAATAATAAAATAATGTTTTATTTAAAAGTATGAAATATTTACATTTCTCGAAAATTCAGCCACACACACACACACACATATATATATACAGTTGGATTCTGTTCACACGCAACTTTACTATAGCCTTCTCTATAAGCAATCACTTGTGATATCACTCCTATATATTATGGAGTTATACTCTTATTTTGCTCTTCAACCTTTTGCACGGATGATGTCAAGACTTCCAGCTAAGCCCAGACATTAATATATTTTTCTAGTTTATATATAATATAAAATTTTATAACCGTTTCTGTGTGATGCACTTAAGGGAACAGCAAAGTGACTATGACAATTCGACGGGACACCTATCAAATTTTGATTTGTCAGAAAACGGCTGCCAAATCAAAACTGATCTATAAATCAGTGTCAAAGTTATTTCGACATCATTTAGTAGATGGCAGCACACAATGGTAACTCTAACTTGCCTTAACAACACGGTATGTCGTCAAAATCCGGCACTTCTTGAATCATTTTCAAAGCTTCAACATACTGTAACTTTCTCACATTTTAATGGTTGGCTGGTGGGTTGATTTTACTGGAGCAAGGACCATAATTGGTTAAGCTGCACTAAACACTCATTAATTTACCATTGATTAAGTGTATTAGGCAAATAATTGTAGTAAATGTACATTTGTGATGTAGACTCTAAAGAAAATCTCAATATTGGGTTTTAAGTAAATCCTTTATTATAGGGTTCTACCTACTCATTCTGGCGGTCCAGCGTCAAAGAATACTCTAATTTGATACGGAAGGGTTACAAAACCTTTCGCAGCGCTCTCAGGGTCACCATATATTTCAAAATATATTCAACAGACTCAAAGTGAAGGCAGGGAAGAAAGATGAGTATTAGTCGATAATGAACGTAAGATTGAAAGTACGCAGAAACTAATGCATTAATTGCTCATTATGCTTTTAATAATTCATGATAAAGAAAATATCCCTTAATTTTTTTTTAAACCAGCTGTTCATATTATATCATCGAAGCTCCATTCTGAAATAAATGTGAATAAAAAAAAATTTCTTCAAAAAATAATCTGCTTATAATTTTGAGAGTCCCCTTTTTAGAAAACAATATCGGAATTCAAAAGAATTTGAATTATATTTATGACAACATCACATCAGGAGTTTATTTCGGATTAAAAAAAAAATTCACCCCCCCCCTAAATGTATGAATAATTGAAACAATCAACACTGAACCCTTCATTTAAATATAAAAATGTCTGAAAGATCTTAAGGGATTTATGGATTCAATGAGTTGAACCTTGCTAAATCGGGTCTCTTCGACTCGGTCCTCCGGAGAATCCATATCTATCAAGAAGAATTTTTCTATTTTTTTGTTTTGTTTTTAAATTCGGGAAGAGATCTTCAATTTTTTATAAAAACAGTTATTTGTTTCATCCACGTATTTTAAAAATCTTCTTCTTCCTAAGAAGTATGAATGTGTGAAAGAAAGTGTGAAGGGGACTTTAAAAATAATCTGTTCAAAGTCGATAAAATCTTAGTTCCATCCTTCTTATCACTAATGCCAAATGGCTATCCGTGATAATTTAGAAGTCATGGTCGTGAATTCGTGGCCGGTGTTGTTTTTATCGAGTCGTGGATTCGAACCCTGATGCAACTGAAGACTTGCCGTGTAACGTGGCTGATGCGGGTTCAATCTGGTTGAGGTCCTAAGTTCTCCCGTAGGAATGATGTGGAAGATTGGTGAATTAGGTGCCAGCTCAAGTGCTGTTCTCGTCCCTTGACCAACATTGAAAATTATGGGTTCCTTCACCATTAGCCCTCGTGTTGTTTTTCAGTGCAACATTAATAAACAATCACAGTTACAATACCGAATGACTTAAGATGTTGCATTAACTAAATGGAAAAAGCAGTAAAATAATTAAAGTGCTCTTTAATTGTTCAAAAAAATAGGCACTTTTATCATCTGTAAATAGGATTCATGTTCGATTTATTCAATATAAAATTGATTTTTTGTAAGGATGTTTTAATTTATTTAATTTTTTCCTATTCTCCGGCAACCCCTCATTTTCGATATCCCAGACCAGCTTTGGTTCCAATGAATCCGACTTAATACGTGTGTGTGGTTTTCTGTAATTAAAAACAATAAGAACAGAATAAGAAATTTCGTAAACATAATTTGAAATTTTAAATCGCTAGGAGTAATTTTAATACAAATGAAGAAAGAAAAACGACAAATAAGTGTTTTGCAACTCAAAGGATTAAAAACAAATAATGAATAAAAAATCAAAATTTTCTTAACAGAATTCCACAAATCGAAGTATGATAAAGCCCATTCATGTCACAGTCGAAAGCTGGATTGAACGCTAAACTTCCCAATCGGTGCAAGTGAGAGTTAACTTGTATGAAATGGGGTCAAACGTCAGGTACTTCCTTCAGCGACAACTTTTCTTAGTTTTGTTTCCGTGCTCAGGTGAGAGCGAACCTGTTCTCTCTTCCTTTTCCTCTCGGAGACGTTCCTCCTCCACCTCACTCAAGATAACTGGATCCACCCCCTTCTGCTGCAGGGGGGAAATAAATAAAATGTTCCTAAGAAAGTAATCGAAATATATATACAGATAAAACTGCAGATACTTACAAATTTGTGCCGTGAATATCTTTAGTTAAATTACTATTGAAAAAATAATAATACATAGTAGAAATATAAAAAGATATGCGTAAAGAAATTAAAAAAGTTTTTTATAAAGTTAATCTTTTTTTACAAAAGATTTTACGAAAATATCATAGTCGTATTGAATCAAATTATACATAAGCAAAATTATACGTGCGTAACGCCATTTTAATTATTATATTTGGATTATACGAAAAGGTATCGTGAAGAATTAATTATTTCTAAGAAATAACAGAGATATCTGGATAAAATAAATTCTGCATATTAATTGATCCTTATGTATACAATGTTCTAAATGACAACTATTAATGCCGATTTGTATAGTTTCAGGAATCCGTAGATTGAAGTAACCATTCGTATAGAAAAAATAGAATTCTGTCTGCTAAATTCTTTACTTACGGTCTTCGAAAGATCAAGAAACGCTGGGTGAAATGTGTGTCTCTGGATGATAACTGTGTAGAGAAGTCGTGTAAGAATGATAAATAATATAAGTTTCTATCTCAATTATTAATAGAAAAAATTAAAACTTTACAATACTGTAGGTTACTTCAATCGACGACTTCATGAGACCAAACAAATCAATATAAATAACAATAATTTACAATAGTATGTACATGAGGATAAATTAATATGGAGAACAAATTTTATCCAGATTATATATATCGGTAATTTCTTTGTAATAATTAATTCCTTACGAGTGTGGTTCAAAAAGTAACTGTGTCGGGCAACAGATAGCTTTGCTAAGATAAGTTGATATTACCATTGTGTGCTTCCATCTGTTAAACGACACTGACTCATAGGCTAGTTTTGATTGGTGCCACGTTGAGTTGTCGGTATCAATTATTTTTCTCCATGTTTATTGCACAAATGGGACGCCAAATTGATTTAAGTGATTGTCAAATAGTTCACATTATTAAAGAAATACATGTTCCAATATTCTTAATATAGTATAAGACATTATTAAAAAATGCCTTCATGCTCATAAATGTTTTACTTGTTGTACCTGAAAACTACACTTATCCTCTATATATTTTACCATTCATGTTTTGACAATCTCCATCCATTTCCAAGCACTTGCGGAAACGTATCGCTAGTCTAGAAACCTATCGGGAAAATAATTCTGATGGTTGTTGTTGACACCAAACTTTCATGTAAATTTTCATCTCGTTGTCAGAATGAAAGTGGTGTCTCTCAAATTTCTTTCATTTTTGGGAGGTCTACTGTGCTTAATTCACTAACGACACTTGGAAACAAATAAGACATTGAATTATATACAGAACACTTACAACTTTCAGTTACAACAAGAATTGTAACACGTGATATCCCTTAAGATACATTTTCATCTTTGGAAAAGGTCTTTCGTTCTCGGCTCACTACCAACAACTAAAAACAAGTAAAACATACGTATCACTCCGAGGACATGAGCTTTTTTAGTTACAGCAAAAATTTTGATAACCAGGTAATGAATAAAAGATATTAGCATAGAGGCATTACTTTTCATTCAGATGACCCACCATGTGTGAAATGATTAACATACCATTGCAATTACATACGCTTTTCAGCAGGAATAGATTTCAGAGTTCCTTTCTTTGACCGAGAACATATCAATAACGCATTTAACATTCTTGTCCAAATCCGTTATGTAGAATGGCTTACACACTGATAGCAATGCTCAAATGTTGTCTCGTAATCAAACCCTTCCAAATTAATTTAAAAAGGTTCTCGGTTAAGCTATCCGTCACAAATAGTCTTTACATATCTTCAGACTAGTGTTAATTCAGGCCTTTCAATCATAAATTTTGGCCTTGTATTCTAGTGTTTATGGTTGCGAACTTTCAGACGGTGTTGTTGGTGACGGTGTTTCCGTCTATTCGTGTGTTCGAACCCTGATGCCACTTTTGGCCCACCGTGTAGCGAGACTGACGCATGTTAAATTTGTCATGGTCCTAAGTCTTCCCGTTGGTGAGATTGGAAGTTTGAAGAGGTTCATGCCACATCATCATGCCATCAGGTCCGTCGGACATTCTTCCAATAGCCCTTGTGTTGCTTCTCATTGTGACGCTAAGAAAACAATTGTAATCCTTTAATCAAAAACAACTTATAAGCTGATGAATCTACTGTCTTTATAGGAGCACAGAGTCTGACTGTTCTATAGAGATACTTGACATTTTCCCGGATCTTAGTAGAGCATCAGTTGCGAATTCATCGAGGCTCCAAAAATCCTTCTGAAATCTCTTTCCCAAACGGGGGTGATTATGACTATATTATCCGATGGCCCAATGAGGATTCAGTTCCGCGATAACTTACGATAATATCGTAAGTTTAATATTTTCTATCAAATTTCCATAAAGATTACCCCTCAGGGGCTTACCTTCTCAAGGTAAGTATTGGTATTATGGCCTCCAGGTACCCTTTCCCATGGGGTTAACTGTAAACACGGGTACACAGCCTCGGGATACCCCGGCAATCCATCTTTTTTTTTCAATCCTTTTTATCAACCAATTTTTATCTTTTTTCCATTTTGTTTTCTGGGTCTATATGACAGATATTCACTTTTTGGCGTAGCATACCCAGATTTGACTCGGATGCCATTAACCCCAACTTTCACTCACTAATAATACAGACTATAGAATGATACAGACAACTTTAAATCCAGTTAAATCATTTAGCAATCCGAAGACTGGTGTGTAATTTCATACTACCTTATACCTGCTTCAAATGAGATCTCATTCCTTAATCAAATTCAAGACTATAATGTTAAGGATATTTGATGAGTGAACTATCTTTCCAGATTGTCGTTGCGACGGCTTTCTTCAACAACTGCGACAGAAGCTGAAAAAAAAAACCGCCTTAATAACTAGCGCGAAGGAGAAATCCCTTTTCCCCAGTGATAAGAGCACTGCAAAAAGGGACGGACAAGTTTTCTCCAGATCGACAGATCGGAGATTCAAATAATCTCCGTTGCTCAAAATCAATCAAATTTCTCACCCGATGTGGCAAGAAAAAATCACTTTCTCCGAATTGGAGATTCGGAACTTGAACATTAGAAGGCAACGCAGCCTGGAACTACTAGTTGCATATCTCCCCCCGACGTAAAATACTTGCCTATGTGTGTCTAACTAAGGCATCTAACATTATATATACATAAACCATAAACTAGTGATATACCGGTAACGGCGCATGCATCAAATACGCCCTCCATCTGAACTAGACATATCTGATACTACAAAGCTAAACAATTTTATAAGAAAAATTGATTATAATTTTAATATCATTAAAGAATTTGCCAATCTGGAGTCATTGCATGGTAAAACAAGAACATCAGACTTGTTAGGAAAAGTTTAAAAAAAATTATACCTAGAAAATCTCAAAGTAAATTGTAGCAAACTCATCAGTGTGTGCACTGTGTGCACTGATGGAGCGCCATCCATGATGTGTAAAGTCAATTGCACAGTAATTTTGCTTAAGAACTTATTAAATTGTCCTGTGCTAAAATATCATTGCATTATACATCAAGAAGCACGTATTTGTTATAATTTTAAATATGCAACATGTTATATTATCGCTTATAAAACGTGTGAATAAAATTAAAGTAAGAGCATTAGACATACAAGAATTTAGAGAATATTGTGAATTGCTAGATTTGCAATATGGTGATCTTCATTATGAAATGCATTGACTTTCTAAAAGGCAAGTTCTGAATAGATTTAGGAAATTGAAAATGCTGTTTATATTTTTTAGAACAGGAAAATGAACTACCTGATGAAAGAATCATTATCTGACAACACCTGGCAATTTGATTTGGCATTTTAGTTGATGTTACTAACAATCTCAATTATCTAAATTTAAAAATACAAGGCAAGAAAAAATTATTTCCTAGTTTAGTAAATAGCATGAGTTCTTTTTTAAATGAAATTAAAACTGTTCATCTTTCAGTTAGAAAATGAGGATTTGAGTCAATTTTCACGTTTGAAAGATCAGAATGAATGTGCTGAGGATAATAATAATTTGATTAAATATGTTGAAAAAATCAAAATTTCAAGAGACATTTGAAAGTCGTTGTCATGATTTTGCCAATCGAACAAAACAGCATTTTCACCTTAAAAAACCATTTTCACTTAGTGAACAAAACATAATGCAGATACTTAATAACATACAAATAGAACTGATTGATTTAAAAATAAATTCAGTCTTAAAAATAAACTTTGATGAGCTTTTTCCAGATCATAATGCTTCTAACGTAATTACGACTTGGCGTTCATTACCGTATAAACATTACAGAGCTAAGATTATTTGCAAAAACATTACATATCGCTTTGGAACGACATACAGATGTGAACAACCATTTTCATCATTGAAATTTATTAAAAGCAAAACAAGATTGCGAATAATTTATTCAAATTTGAAGAATCCTCTGCTGCTCTCAGTAACAAATTTGACTTTAAACATTTAAAGACTAACGAAATCCAAACGAGCTCAAAAGTTTCATTATGGTAGGCTATTAATGTTTATCTGCTGTAATAGATATTTTTAACATACAATAATGAAATCATTTAAAAAAAGTTAATTATGTTAATAAATATATACTTCTACTAAAAAGTTATTAAATATACGCCAGAACCAAGAATTCCCTCTAAAAACCAGAAAGAAGAGACAAATCCAAGATCCAAATTGATATCGCTCTTTACGTCAATAACTTGTAGTCCGGAGTTACCATCACCAAACGAGGCTCTCTGGCAGCTGTAGCTCCATCATCAAGCGATCACCTCTTCAGCAGGTGATCATTCCTGACAATTGTAGATTCATTAAAATGGTATAAATTAATTAATTTAACTGCGCTATTAAGTGAGAGTAAGGCGATACAAAAAGTTTTCAAGTAATATGGTGCATCTGAACTCATCTGTCAAAAAAATGGCGCATGGTATGCTATGTTACCCCGGTTTAAAGGTTCCTCGTTGTAATAAAATATTTATTCATTGTTTTTCAAGAGAATGTTTAATTCGATAGGTTCATGAAGGCAGTCTTTTTTTTATTTTAATAGTCGATAAAGGATGGAATGTTTTTGATTCTTCTTTTACATACGGATTTTAGATCAGTTGTTCAATATCAAAGTTCACATAACAGCATTCATATAGTCAAACTATAAAGGGAAGAAACGAGTAAGGATAAAGGGGCAGGGAGAAATCTTATATTCAGAATTATTTTAATTAGAGTCACCCTTATTGGGCAAAGAACATATCACACATCCCCCAGTGGTTGAAAAGAAAAAAGAGGACCGTTGTGAACTAATGAATGTCCTCGAACGTCCAAATAATCTGCTACAACCGGCTTGACTTTCAACTATGAGCCTTCAAACATTTTCAGTATTGGCATATATATTAGTGTGGTTCAAAAAGTACCTGTATTTGAAGACAGATGGCCTTTCTATGGCAAGTTGGTATTACCATTGTGGGATTCAGTTTGTTAAACGGTGTCAAGACAAATCTGATACTAATTCGTTGGTTAGTTTTGATTGCTACCGCATCAAGTTGTCGTCGTGATTGTGCATCAAGTATTCAGTTTCCTTCAAGTCTGGACTTATCATTTTACACTGGAAACCAAGTGATAAAAATTGGTTGTTTCTGACGTATCTGTTCCAAAGAAGGGAGAAATGGAAAAGTTATGGCGACAATTATTTGGGGTGCGTCAAACTCATAGACTTCTCAGGTACAGAAAAAACGATAACTGGAATATAATACAGTGAGTTACCCTCCATTCCCTTTAGGACGTATTTCCTTCATTATTTAACTCCGCATCTTAAATTCTAATTAAAATAGTCGATAAGTTTAAGGCGCCAATCGAAGATACGTAAGACTCAGTTTATTAACTCTTAACATAGAATATGCTAGATTATTCTCTCTCTCCCCCCTCGAATATCTCTTAATTAGTTTATAATCCAATAATATAAAGCCTTATCTTACCAAATCACTTCTTCCTGTTCAAGCACTTCTCGATTATAGCAGATTTGACTTCTTTTTTTTCTAATCAGGAGTCACTTTCAACTACTCTCAATATAAACGATTAATTACGATTCATTCAAATCAATAAACATCTACTCCCTTCTATTTCAATTCTTTTTCGCTTATACATCACTACATCTAATTCTACTCACTATAATTCTTATCTTCATCAATTTTACCTAATCGCGCTTCATTTGGGTTGGGGGGAAAGTAATTTTATTGTGCAATTGAAATTTTTAAAAAGTCCTCGCGCTAAGTGAAGAGAAAATCGTGAATAGCCCAACGTTTATGCTAGTTCTCATTTCTAATTCAGGTATTTTTTGAACTGCTGCCTAATTCTGCCCTATTATTCAATTAGCATTTCTATTTCAATACAGTGTATTAAGTATTTTTCTTTTCCATATAGAACTGTCTTTGTTTCTAAAAAAAATTCACCAGCAATGCAATCAGGCCCAAAGAAGAAATTCTAAATTGAATCTAATAACATATCAAATACAAAGCAACACATTTCCATTAGTCCACTGCCATTAAAACAAAGAGAAAAGTGAGCCTCAAAGTCGTTCCGACCGTTTCCTATCTCTTGGCTAGTTAATTACTGTTTTGAGTGACCCACATAGAACAAAAGGGAGAGTTCGTCCCCATTTTTTCTTCGAACATCATTTATTGTATTCGGAAACGTCGTTTATTGCCACCCACCAGGAGATATATTGAGATTGTGAAGATCTATGAAACCCGGATAGTGATCCAGCTAAAGACAACCGAATACGACGTGAACCTTCTATAAATGATAGTAATACCATTCAACGTGAACAAAATAACAGGAATTATCGAAATTTGCCGACATTTATGTAGTTTTAAGATGTGCATAGTGGTTAAATTTATCCATGTTCTGGTAAAAGTTCGTATAGAAAATGACTTCCTCTTACCTAGATTTGCATTCGTAAACGAAAAGGAATAGTAATTTATGCTTCCGCATATTTGAATTTACATTGAAATAGGAGATGAAAAACATTTATTAAAAGGTTAACTTAAACACTTATATTGTTTATTGCGTAATTTAGAGTTTGTAATTTTAAATATTCCATTTATAAAAAAGGGACTTTTGCCTAACTAAACAGCACGTTTATTATTATTTAATAATGAAGAATAATTCTATTAGATCCCCAGAATAGCTCTTTATTTTAAAACACTGCGAATAATTGTAGAGCGCATAAATTTTACAAAATTCAATAAAGAAAACATTTATTGAGAAAAGGGAGGAAATACATTTTAAATATAAGAAATAGTTAAGCTTGAAGATCATTGTTTATTGTTGAGAATTTTCATTTTAGATTAAAATTATTATTTATGATTCCTCCAAATTTTATTACGTTAATAATTCCTTTTCAGACGAAACGAGAAATATTTTCAAAATCAAGAAACAAAGATCTCCATGGTTCCGCGATTATGTTGATTATTTATTATACAAAATTTAAACAGTGCAGAGAGTTATTTGAAGATGGCTGATTTGGTTTAAGTTGAAAGTGTACGGAGAAAAGTCAAAACCACCCCTTTATCATTGTCACATAACAACAATTATTTTTCACAATAATTTTATAAAAGTTTTAATAATAACGTTTAAGACATTTAGAGAAATTTAAACTGTTGAAAATTTAAAAATTACACAAGAATATGCGTAAGAAAATTATTTATTTAGTTTGAAAGCTTCATTAAATAAATTTATAAAAGAGAATTTCCTTTTTCTAGAAGTATTTGTGTAAAGAAATTCTCAAAACAATAATACTTCACCTCGCTAACCACCTTATGCCTGAAAAAATTCACGCTTGAAGAGTTTGTTCTGAAAGACAAGAGTTTGTCTCTCGGACGACGGACTGTATGTTTGTGTATATATGCATGTATAATCGAACAATATCCACACAAATGTGAATCAATTTATAAAAAAAGTATGGAAAACATTTAAGGTTTCATAGATAAAAATTCCTTTTGTAAAAATGTCTTGTAATCATTTTGTAAAAAAGTAAACGTGTTGTTCCTTGCGTTATGGCATCAGTAATACAATATTGATATAGTAGAATTAAAAATAACTCGAAAAAGAGAGGAGATTGTTTTCAACACTTCTACTTTTCAACACTTCTAATTTCTTTCACATACGTCCACGCGAACAACACATATTTTGAGCACTCTTTTTCTACTTAAAGAAGAAAAACAAAATTCTATGCGCAAATGGCAATATCTAGAAAAGACACGCTATTTATTTTTTAAATTAAGTCCATTTCCGACTACTTTCTGACAGTAAGCTTTTCATTCTGTTTCATCTAAATAATTTTCAATTCTATTTGATGTGCCATTTAAATCTGCTCCATTAAACACATCAGGCCTCTATGACGGAAACGGAATAAGCAGATTATATGTGCGATAAACATTGCTAGCCATGTTTTAATACATTGCATCTATTTTTCGTGTTCATTAGACGCGACACAACAAATCCTTTCAAAACAAATATTATTCAAGCAGTGCCTGACTTAATACAGATTTCGTAAGATTTAAAAATGTATCTTTTTATGCATTGTAAACAATAGGAATAAAAGATGGAATTTTCTGAACGGAAATATAACTGAAAGATCGAAAGCATGTAAACTGGAACGAAGCACAACAT
>BMAW01074179.1:1103520-1153762 GCA_019974015.1 Nephila pilipes
TGTTACGTATTATGGTTCAAATTTTACATAATAATTCTTTCAGACGAACGAGAAATATTTTCAAAATCAAGAAACAAGATTCCTTTCATGGTCTGATTATGTTGATTATTTATTATACAAAATTTAAACAGTGCAGAGAGTTTTTGAAGATGGCTGATTTGGTTTAAGTTGAAAGAAGAGAAAAGCAAAATCATTTATCATGTACTAACAACATTTCCACAATAATTTTATAAAGTTTTAATAATAAGTAACATTTAGAGAAATTTAAACTGAAAATACTCTAAAAATACAAGAATTATGTAAGAAATGTTTAGTCTTGAAAATTCATAAATAAATTTATAAAAGAGAATTTCCTTTTCTAGAAGTTTGTGTAAAGAAATTCTCAAACAATACAATTCACTAATCCACCCATGCCTGAAAAATTCACGCTTGAAGAGTTTGTTCTGAAAGACAAGAGTTTAAGTTCTCGATCAGACTGTATGTTTGTGTGCGGCGAATCGAACTAATACCACAAATGTGAATCAATTTATAAAAAGTATGGAAAACATTTAAGGTTTCATAGATAAAATTTTTGTAAAATGTCTGTAATCATTTTAAAAAGTAAACGTTGTTTTATATATCAGTACATATTGAGTAAGTAGAATTAAAATAACTTAGAGAGAGTGGGAACACTTCATTTTCAACACTTAATTTCTTTCTAAGTCCACACAACACATAATTTTGAGCACTTTTTCTTTAAAAGACAGAAAACATATTTTAAAATATATTCTAGAAAAGCTATATTATTTTTTAAATTAAGTCCATTTCCGACTACTTTCAAGAAGCTTTTCATTCTGTTTCATCTCATAATTTTCAATTCTATTTGATGTGCCATTTAAATCTGTCCCATTAAACACATCAGGCCTCTAAGCACGAAACGGAATGAAGGAAGATTGCATAAACATTGCTACCATGTTTTAATACACATCTGTTATTTTTCGGGTTCATTAGACGCGACAACAAATCCTTTCAAAACAAATTTATTCAATGCGATTACTAATACAGATTTCGGATTTAAAAATGTATCTTTTTATGCATTGTAAACAATAGAATAAAAGATGGAATTTATCGACGAAATAACTCGAAGATTCGAAATTATCCTCCAAAATTTCGATCAGCTAACCTTTGAAAGTGGCCTGAGATGACTATTACTGATTTTACTGAAAGATTTAGTCCTTGATTAGATTAATCTTCGACTGCTGAGATTTTATTATTATAATGCTAACAAGGTTACAGGTGTGAGTCTTCCTTAACTAACATCTAGATTTCTTTGCATTAATATTTAAATTTGCTCTTCAAAACCAAATAAACGAGCTGCATTGCTACACTTTGAATGTAGTATAGATAATCAAGCGCTATAAAGAGACAGAGACATCTGATGATGCAGAAATGTTAGGCTAACTAAATGTATGTCATTGAAAGATGAAGCATAAGTCGGATAGACTTAAATGCTGTATTAATAGTAAGTCTGTGTCTTGGATTGACTAAAGCTTTGTTGAAGTTGAGCCATGTGATAACTCGCATCGTAACCTGTAGAGCAATCTGATATTCATAGAATTCTTGTACCAATGGAGGAAGCTGCTAGTGAAGCATCCCTTTGAGAAACAAAAGGCAAGGGTGAGTTCACTTCACGATTTGAATTGATTAGTGATGGCTGTTATATTACTTTATTATGCTTGAAGTTGCTGTAACTCTTAGGAATTTGATTGACTCATATTAATATGAGATGAGTCGGATAAAAAAGATCGTAACTTATAGAAATACTGAACTGATCAAGAGGGTAGGTAAGATATTAAAGTGATGGGATACAGAACATAAAACTCCCAAAACCTGGATAAAAGGAACAGAGAAATAAGCTATAAAATGAATATAGATCGTTTCTTGTGAATGAATTAATTTTTCAGTTTTACATATGCAGGAACTCTCAAAACCGTATCCATGTGGCGGAGGTTCCTGAATATTTTGAGATTTACCCTTCATGTTTTTATCTTTCCTTAATCTGATATCTTTTCTGATTCTGGCTATTTTTCCTCTTGCAGTGCAGACTGAATTAGTTGTGGAATCTTAACATTTTTGCACAAGCAGCTGGGAATTGTAACCATGTTACTATCTATCATCACTCATGGTAATGTTTCGCAGTCTTTCAACATACACTGTGAGAACATATATTCGGACTTTCTTACCAAAATGAATGTAGGTGACCCTCAAGTGATTTTTCTTGTGATGTTGCACGATTCGGTAATTTTCTTTCATTCAAAGTTCTCTCTAATTGAGAACCATCCTGGCTTCATGCAACAAAATACTAGGGATATTTCATAGGTATTCACACACTTTGTATTCAAATAACAACAACTCATGGAGAATCCTCCCCAAAAAGTTCGAGGCATTGTAATAATCATTTACGTTTTATCGCATGAGGAGGGGGCTTATAAAATGAATCAGTACATTATAAAATGTATCTGCCTATCTAACATGGGATTAAAACAATTTACGTTGTCGGAGCATCGATGATTACATTTTATATCTCTGTAGCAGTTGTATCTGACGATATTATACAATGATAATCTCATTAACGTTGTACCCAGAAAACATAAAGAACTTCTTGATCGATGGAACTTTAGTTTGAATGAAACGTGTTAATTTCTTCCTTGACCATTTTATATTTTATAATCGTTTGAACCTGTTTTCTTTTTCTTTTCTTTGCTTTAGAGGATTTTATATGATATAAAAGATTTTTTATTTATATAATGAGTGTTGAAGTTTTAAGTAATTTTCCTTGAAAATTCATCTGCTTTAAGCTTTTTCAAGAGGATGTCTTTGTATTTTTAGGATCCATAATGAAAATGATGAGTAATACGATTGACTTACATGACTTGTAAATTGTCGAGCTTAATATCGCTTTTAGATGATTTTAGAGACTTGATTTACTGAAATATAGAACATTACAAGATAGTATTTTAGAAGTTTAAGCTCATTATATCAGGTTGAACTTGAGCAACCTCAGTGTAGAAAAATGCATGAACTGGTCATTAATAGAAAAGTGACAAACTTTATCGATGTTCATGCTGTCTCAAAATTGAATACTGATTTTTAAATGTTCATTGATGTTATAGTATGACTTAAAATTTTACACCCTTTCGACATCGAAGCTGACAGACTCAGCGTAATAATTTGAAAGAATATGAAGAAACTAGTGCCGACCAGTACTGATCACATCATTTGAAAGGAGGATCAGAATTATGAGACCCACCAATTACTCACTATGCATTTATGATGTAACAATGGTGGATCAAAATCAATAAAAATTTGTATAAGCAATTATACGATTATTTTTCATTACAATCAAGTTGTTGACAAAAATTATTCCCGTAGAATATTTTTCTCTTAATTCTTTATTTTTCCCATTACTTTTCTACTTTAAACTCTCAGTATTTTGATACAAAACACAATTAAATACATAATATCCAGGTCCAATTGTTGAACTGAGGGAATGAAAGTCGATTTTAATCTATTTAAAAGGGGCTAAAATTTTTACACTCGAAAGGTTGCAGAAGCAATAAGTCTGAATTTGATTTATCAACTTTACTACTAATTTTGTCTACATTTTCTACTTCTTCCTTTTTAAGGTCAGTCAGTAGTAAAAATGCATATATTTCCCCGAAAAGAAAATCTTAGACACTTCTGCAAAATAATCGGGATAAAAAAAAGTATGGGATTAAATTTAAAAGATATTTTCGAGCGTCGGAATTTGACATTTTTTCAAATTATTTTACAAGTCGAAATTCTTATTAAAATTTTTGAATTCATTAAAAATTATCATTTCTCATACAGCAATCTTCTGATATTATCTGTCATTACTGAACTGATCACTTCTTTGTGTACGTGTAAAAACAGAAACTTATAAAAATCAACTTTGATGTACTAAACTTCCTCTGATCACCTTTCCGCGTCGAAAATTGTGACAATTACGTAAATTATTCAGGTTCCCGCAAAAAGATTTATCCAAAAATATAGCAGTTTTCTTGTTGACATTGTCCCGCATCCTTATGAATATAATAATACCACGCACGATCTAATGTCATTTCTGTCACCTTCTTCATCTTTATGCATTTTGTAATGTCACATTTATTCAAAACACGTGTAATTGAAAAGCAGAGAGCGTATATTTTGAAAATATTAGCAATTTTTCCCCGTGTCTTGTTTTGTAAATGTCAAGCTCAATAGTTGGCCCTAATCTTTTGACAAACAGCATCTCTTGGACATGTCGCTTCGTTTGAACTCTCTCATCCTTTTTTATGTAAACACCTGTGTCTCTTTCTATGTTGCTAATTTGTTTCCTTCTGTTCTTTCAACAATAATTCATTATGATACAGCTTGAAAAAATAGCTGCCCTGCTTATTCGATATCGTGTTGAATGATTCAACGATCTTCGTTCACTTCAAGTATAGTTCAAAAAGTACCTGTGTTTAATGAAAGACTACGTTGCAAAAGCAAGTTCATATCGCCTTCATGCAATGTCGTCAGATAAACTGCCCTAGAACAAATTTGACACTGATTCATAGGTTAATTTTGATTTGATACTTCCATTTTGTACCAAATAAAATTTTTAATAGTGCCGAGTCCAGTTATCACCGACGATGAGACTTGGATTCGACACACTGGAATCCCTTCTCTACACTTCTAACGTTTAATTTGCGTAGGTTATGTTCCATCTTATTGGAAAAGAGCTGGAAATTTATTTATAAAATCAAAAAACACTCGGATGTTAGTTAAGGTAACGTATACGAATAACCTACTTTATATAGAGAGTTACCCCATACCAATTTCCCATTCCAAACACAGATACTTTTTGAACCATCCTCGTTGAACACTAACTGTTCAATAAATGTTATTTATACGGTTTTGTCATCACATTTTTGTTGTAAAAATGAATATCACCTTAGAAGAAGTAGATACTGCATGTATAGAGCAGTACACATAATTCACTGATCATCATATATTTTTGTAGTAAATTATATTTTTACTGAATGTAATGTTTAACAAATTAATTCAGCAGACGTTAATTTTTGTTTTATATGAAAATCAACATTTTAAAATGAACATAATGTTTTTTAAAACTTTACTTGTTTTACAAATTGCAACCAGTCGAACAAATTTGTCGATTTCATTCCCTTTTTTAAAAAATTTAAATGATCTCTGAATAGTTAGTTTTGGAATTCTTTTTCAAACCGTTGATCATTATCTGGAGAAAATACTCTTTTTTTTTTACCAATATATTCATTACAAACAGTAATTAAATAATGATCAATAGCTCTCTGATGTTTAAAGTTACTTGTGTTGGTCTATGACATACAAAATTTAATAAATAATAAATAAAAATATATACCATTTTAACGTTGTTTTAGAATAATTGCCATTGTATACATTAACTTTTGTAAGCTATTTGTTTAACGTTGAGTACTTCAAAATATATTATTCATACCCTTTCTTGCAACCATTATAAGGATTCAGTCAAGTCTCCTTGAACAACAGTCTATCCACTCGTGCAAATATCAAAGGATAAATTGTGGAATATTGACGTGTTTGGATATCCAGCTTTTGTGAGCATAAGAGCAGTTTTAAAAAGTACCCGTGTTAGAAATCAAAATTTCAATGGGTAATTTGGTTTTTCTTTTTTTCGAAGAAATCCTCTAGTATGGTGTCTTTTGCATCCTAAAAGGTTGTTACTATAACTTTTCCGGCCGTCTTCGCCTTCTTTGGAAAAGGTTCATGGGAAACAATTCATCGTTTTAATCGTTTCTTTGTTTCTTGCGTAATGATGAATCCAGGTCACAACAAAAATGACAACTCTATGTAAAATCACGTCAACTGTTCGACGTGACAGATATCAAAACTAATCTATGAATCAGTGTCATATTTGTTTTGGCAGAGTTAAAAAGAGGGAAGCATACAAACTGGTACTTTCTGAGCAACCCATGTGGAAAAATTTACCAAATTCCTTTAAATACGTAAAAATAAAAAGTTTTACAATCACCTGATTTATTACTATCTTCCGCTTTCCGAGTCTGTTTTAATGATAAGGTTATTGTATTGACAATATTTAGTAAGTAACTAATATATTGGTGCATTTTCTCATAATGTCTAAAGATAAGTAATTAACTTCAACAGTTTATAGGTTATTTTGTTATCCCAATATCTAACTTCCGAGAAATTATATGTAACTTGAAAGTATGCAAGCGCAAACCGAAAAATACAATCGTTACGTCTGCCAATCTGACTAAAAAAAAATGTCGCAAAAATCTCTAATTAAAGAATACTCAGCACTAAGTTCAAAACCTTTGTTACTTGATCAACAAGTGATTCATCGCATTTACAAATGTTCAGCTAACATCCCATGCACGTTTATGTTTACTTGGAATATTTTTCTTGTGATGCTTTATCAGTTCACAATTTTTTTCGTGTCTATTTTTGCTTTAAATAAACATTCCATTGAAATTTCGAATTTTTGAAATAAAAAACAATGTGTTTAGAAACAGAGCAATATCATTATAGAAACTCATAAACAAAATCTTGGAACAGCAAATCCTTACTTAGATCTGTAATTTTCTGAAGTAATGCTTCTGGGATCCATTGTGTTTAAAGAAAAATATACCAAACAAATTTCTCTGAAATAAAGGAACTACAACTAAAGCGATGAGAATCTAAACTCTTTATTACTGAACTCAATATAATTGAAACTTGCATCATTTCCACATAAAAGTACTTTAAGTGTTCTATTTTTACGGGGAAAAAACGTGTTTTCTTTTAGACCAACAGTTACGCAATTTATACCTAAAGGAAAAAGGACCGAAGCGAGGATGGTCGTGAAAGCCCAATTTAGCAGCTTTGCCCTCCAGGTTGAGAACAACGTCATCTTTCCCAAAGATGTTTTTTTAAAAAAATATCGCTGACCCAATCCTCGCTGGGTGTAGTCACCATCACGCGGATGACCCAACTTCCCTGACTTCTTCCTCGTGCAACACCCCACCCTCCTTCCAGAACCACCCTGAAGCATTGGTCGTTGGACCGAAAGAGAAAATATGCTGACCAAAGGCCACCACTTTCTAGTAATGTCGGTCCACGCATCATAATTCACAAGGGAACGGCATTCACGAACCGGCGGAAAACGGTGTCACGTGTACCTATTTGCCCACGCGTTTCATTCCTTGTGTGTACCCGTTTCGGAACGAAAAGATCTTCGTTAATTACTTTGAATAAATAATAAGACGTGGAAAATTGTTACGTTGTTCTGCATTGTGAATATATATAATTATCAAAAACACTTCTGTGTGACAAAAGAGTAAAAATGAACTGAATATTAAAAATTTCTTCAGCCAGTAAAAAAAATTAATGAAAATATACCGAAAAGGATAGTTGATCAACATAATAAATAAAATAAAGCGAAGATTTTTCAATCCGAGAAATTTTCTTATTAAAAACTGAAGTGTTGCGTGCTCTCCTACTGTCTAAATATCTAACTTACGCCCGCCCACACCACCAGTTTTTAGTGAAAAAGGCTCAGCTAGATTAAGAATCGTCCCTTTTTTTTATTATTCATAGTGATAATCTGTCATTTTCAGTACATTGCCCTTTAATTTCTAACTGGTCGAATTTTTTTTTTTTTTTTATTTATTTTTTTTTTTACTTTCTAGATCTATTTTTCTGCAACATAGCAATGCTGATCTTTTAAAATTTATTCTTCATATATATTATTTTCTACTTTCATATTAATGTTTTCAAAAAAAAAATGGTATGAGAAAAAAAATTTATTTGTTGTTTTATTATTAAACATTGTATTGTCGTCCAAACTGAGTTTATTGTGGAAAGTTTCAAGGCTCTAGCTTATCAGGAAGTTGATGAAAAATTGATGAAATATTTGTGCCAAACTGATACACAGTGCAAAGTAATAAGAAGTGTTAGAAAAAGAACAGCTTAGGTTTTATTTAAGGAATTCGTGCCGCATATAAATTTTGCATGATTATGTGAGATTTATATCACAGAGTAAGAATAAATGTAGGCATTCGTCAACTGATACATTGAAGATTGCTATTTCAAACTGTAATTTCAACGTGATTAGACACTTGTAGTCGAGATACTATCGACGCTTAACACTTTTTTTTCGGTCGTAAGAGGTTTAAGAAATGATTATACTCCAGTTATTCGAAAAGGAATGCTATTTTTGGTTTCAGATTAAGCGTTTAGGCGTGAGTTCTTAAAAGAAATGTTATTCTTAGTCTTTATTAAACTATCAATCGAATCTATTTATGTAGCCTTTGAACGGATTAAAGGTACAGAAATCTCAAATGTATCATCATTAGTCAGATTTTAAGTGTTATAAATTGACTGATATTGATCTTAACTTAAATTGTTAGAATAAAATATTATTCGGAACGGAGTTAGAATTAGAGTTAACTCCAGAATTGAAAACGTTTGTGAGTTACGAGGCTTGTTTGAAAGGTAATGACTCAAAAAATACCCCCCCCCGGGGTTTTTATTTGCAATGCGATTCTCACAATTCTTGTTGAACCTGAAAGTACTATGTATCCTCTGTGCAATGAATTATTCACTTTTCGACACAGCCCTTATCCCTTGGCAAGAATATGCGCCACCAAGAGACAAGTTGGGTAAGTCCGTCGGAGAAAAATTCCGGTGATCGTTGTCGACACCAGGATTCAATGAAAGCTTTCACCTCGTCGTCAGAACGAAAGTGGGGCCTCTTAAGATGTTCTTTAATCTTTGAGAAAAGATGAAACACGCAAGTTCGGGTGCAATGACACCTCGCTGTTTCAATAATAATAAATCTATGAATTTGAGTCAAATTTGTTGACAGCCGTTTAATAGACAGCAGCACGCATTGATAACACCAGTATATCTTAGCGACGTCATCTATCGCCAGAAGTGTGTACGCGCGCGCTTTTTAAGCCAACTTCGTACACAAAAACACTGAGATAACTCTTTTCCTCCCTATAATACAAACTTCCGTGAGATAGAGTGCGAAATATTTGAGGTGAAGTGCGTCAGTTCACATTATATTTCATGTTCCTTTCTTTATTGAAATTAATCTCAATTTCGAAAAATGCTTACTAAAAATATAACTGAAACATTTAAAATCAAGCTTTTATTTAATATGGTGTAAAATAATGCATAATTTATCAGCGCTTGAGGCGCTTAACTAAGATAGCTAGGCATAATTACTAGGTATTAACGCCTAAATAGCTAGGTATTAACGCCTTAATCTTTAATTAATTATATACTATTTTACATTTAAGAAATTATTTTTATAATTTTTATAAAGCGTCCTTAAATAAAAGCTTGCTTTAAAAATGTTTGTTGATTATATTTATTTAATTCCTTTTAGGCTGGAAATTTAAGACTAAAAATCGAATTCATGAGCTATACGTTAGTGCAAAATTTCAAATCAATTGGACGTTCTTGAGTGCATGGACCCCCTCCTCTTCTCTTCTAATTTCATCACTGTCAGAGCAAACCATAGCATAATTATATTGTCGTCGGATTCGTACGAGTATGAAACATTTCAACTCAATCGGATGACAGAATATGAATAAAAATTTGATTACAATATGCAAGGTCCAGGTGCCCTTGCTGCTAGAGTATGTCATTGTACTGTATTGCTATCGGAGTAATACGTGTATGCAAAATTTCAACTGGATCGGATGATAGAAAATGGGTCAAAATTCCAGTACATTCTGAACTGAAAAGACAGATATGAGTACAGCAAGTTAAATGAAAGTCTAAAAAAAAACAAGATCCATCAATTAATTATCGTGATCTTAGGATTGTTAGCTTAAGTCTAATTTTGGTATTTTGATCATGTATAATTATTCCCAGTGTGAAAAGTATGTGATGATATCTACACTTATTGTCACGTGAGGCGATATTCCCACGTGTTCTTCATGTCTATTTCCATTTTTGGAATTGGAAATATCTTCGCTAATTGCCCGAGTAAAGTCGAATAGAACTAAAAAGGAAACCAATAAATTATGTTCGGGATAAAAATGGCTTCGGTTTTATTAACGGAATTCGTGTCACAATACATTTTGCGTGCTTATGCGAGATAATTATCGTGCTCTAAGAATAAATAAAAGCATTCATCGATAGATGTAGAGAAGTTTGCTGTTATGTATCGTAATGTGAAAGTGATTAGACTCTTGTATATTCAAGATACTATCAATGATTGATATTGTTTTCGATCATTATAGGCTTAAGATGTTATTATCGTCTAATTTGTTAAAAAATGTTATTTTTTGCAGCAAGTTTCAAGATTACATGACTCGCATTTTGAAAAGCTGTTTTTTCCTGGTTTCGATTAAATTCTCATTTGGTACTGTTTATAAATTTTTCAGCCTCATCGATAATCTTGGTTCAAAATGTCTAACTTTATTCATTCCTGAAAATTTACTGATTGTTCATATCATACAATAAAATCGTCACAAATACCATCAAATTTTAAATTAAAGTTTACAGCAAAGTTTGTAAATTCTCACCACGATATTTTTAAAACCCTCCTGTTATCAAGCTAACAAATATTTAAAATATTGCGTTGAATCGCTTTCAAAACTGATTTGGTGTAGGGTTTCGTAGCTTTGAAAAGGAAAGTACTTGTCGTCAAAGGAAGACATACCTTGATAACATCTAAAATTCTCGTCGCAGGTGCTCAAAATTGTGTCTGATACCAAAATTGATATATCAATGGCTCAAAGGGAATTAAGTCAGAATGTTTAAGTATTAATTAACATACTCAGCATAATTAATTAACTTTAAAAAAAGGAATATTTCCATTGTGGAATCCAAATTTTTTTTTAAAATGGTTGATTTTGCATGTCAAAAATAAACTAAATTTTCAAATTTCGCATACTTCTACTTGAAAGCTTCTGATTTATTGAGATTCAAAAATAATGAGAGTTTAAATTAAAAAATTAATTAGACTTGTAATATAAAATAATATCAAACTTTTGACAGTAAAACATTTTTTCTCAATACTTTTCAAAGCACTTTATGTTCACAACATTTTTCGGTTCTAAAAAAATTATGTATGAAAAATATTTGAATTATTAAATATAAATACGAAAAAAGATCAATTATAATCTAGCAAAATTTTTGTATATATGTGGATTATTCACAGCCAAAAATACTTAAATCCAAATTTTCCAGCATTTCTCTTCAATATAATTCAGGAAATATAAAACTTTTAAGTTATGTTCGATATCGCTGAGACTTAAGGGGTTGTATAAAGTTTATAAATTTTAATTATCGATCTACTCATCACACCGTATTAAGATACTGGGAAAATATTTTAAACAGTTTGCAACTAATTCTTCTCAAATATCTCCGTAACTAAATATAGAATTCAACTGAAATTTGGAAATTGATTTTATGAAATAATTCTCCATGTAGTTCTGAAAAATGATTAGATATTATAATGGGGAAAATATTCTTTTATAGAAATATAATTATGTTAATTAATTAATCCATTAACACCATAATTTTGTTCTCTCTAAGCCATTAACAGTCAGTGGCGATGGGAATTGTGAAAGTAATTGGGGGTTGGGGGAGAGATCCCTTTTTTGACGACTGTATACAGAGATCATTGATCGATATTTACAATTCCCGCCATACTAGAGTTTTCCAATTGACTGTTCACCTAGTTAAAACAGTGAGTTTATGTCCAATGATAAAACAATACATGCGCAAATTCCTCAATTCCGAAATGTGAATATTTCGAGAATTAATACAATTTTGACATCATTTAGCCCTATAATTCCACACATTGATCTTGCATTGATGGAATCGAAGCGAAACTCCCTAAACTAAAGCATTGTTCCCTAAGTAAAATTATGATACCAGCATCATTATACAAAGGTTTCTAAGATATTCAAAAATATTTGTCTATCTTTCGAAAGGGCATCGTCAAGTTTTTATTATTACTAAAAAATTACCGAGAAATATCTGGATAAAATTTATTCTGCATATTAATTCATCCTCAGTCACATAAAGTCATAAATTACAGCTACTAATGTTGATTTCTTTGGGTTTCAGGAAGCCGTAGATTGAAGTAACCCAGTAAAATGGACAAAATGGAGAGGATTGCATGTGATTAAATTCCTTCATTTAAGAGGCTGATGGCTGTTTATGAAAATGACAGCCCGTCAGATGTCACTGTTGTGAGGCAAAAAAGGAATTTTCAAACTGGCAGCATCTCCCTCACAAATGATCCAATAAGTAAAAGACCATCACTCATGCACGATGCTGCCACATTGAAGAAAGTGAAGGACTTTATTCTGTTAGACCGAATAGAAACCATCCTAATGATCATGAATGAGTCTGATCTGAGATACGCGAATGTGTGGAAAATTATTCACGAAGAACATTGTATGTCAAAGGTGTCAGCAAGTTGGATTATATGATTACTGACTCCTTTTCACAAGTAAACACTACATGATCTGTCAAGGAAGATGTTAAATGTTTTGTAGCAAGACCAAGAGAATTTTTTTGGTGTCCTCGCCACATGCCCCTCACAAATCATTGTGGATGAATCATTCCTCATTATGGATATAATTTTGATTTATAAATATGATACAGCAATGAGCAAGGAGGGAAAGCATAGAGATTCACCTCCACCCCCAAAGGAGGTGAAGGTGCAGAAGTCTGAAGGGAAGGTCATGCTGTCTATTTCATGGGACTGTCATTAAGTCAGATTCGCAGTAGAAGAGTCAGACCATCACTGGTACTTATCACTTCATATTGTTTAAGAAATTGAGTGGTGATCTGATCCAGCAGCGGCGAAGTATGATCACCAAAGGCGCCCATCTTCTTACCTACAATACACCAGGTCATTTATTTCGAGGTGCAGTTGAAGAATCAAAGCAATGTGACTTTGAAATTTTGCTACATCTGCCCTATTCTCCCAATTTCGCTCCAAAAGACATTTTTTTTTTAATTCCTAGAACTCAAAATCATTACGTAAGATTTGATAACACATTCAAAAAGTGAAACATTGGTTTTCGATGCAATTTGCTGAATTCTAGAATGACGGTCTTCGAAATGTCGAGAAAGGCTAGGGGAATGTATATCTCTAGTTGGTGACTATGTATAAAGAGGTCTTAAGAATAACAAATATAAATTAAGATTCAAAATTGATTAAAATAAAGATAAAAAATAAGATTTCTAGCTTGATTATTTTAGTAATAATTAAAACTTTACGATATACAACACCGTAAATAATATTTCATCTGCAAAATACTCGTATATTCAGAAACCATAGGATATTGTGTCATAGTGTTAAACTCATCCACACGTTCCTTAGATCAGAGATCTACACTTGAATAAACGCAAAATGATACAAAATTCAAACAACATAAAAAATGAAAATTTAATAATTATTCAAAATGCAATGATTCACTTATTTATAAAAACATGTTAACAATTGGCATCAATATTAAGTAAAAAATAATGATAATGCATGATCACTCGAATGTAAATAAAATTTGTAATCATATAAATTAGAACAGAGATGATAAATTATTAAATTACAGCAGACGATAATATAAAATATTTTCATTCGTGTCCCTGACTTTAAATGTATGGCTCTTCGTCAATTGGATAAATTCTTAGTTCATTAGGCAAACTCTTAATTGGTGTAAGTAATGTTTTGTAAGATTTGGTAAGAACTTTTCTAGAAGAATCAACAAAAATTCTTTTTTGCTTTCAGAAATTGAGTCACATAAATTATGTTTCATTTTCCCCCAACGGAACAATATTTCTGAATAAATAAAAATAAATAACATAATCTTTGTACTGCCATTTCAATTTCATAAACGTATAATTAAAGATATTTACATCAATATTATTCTTTGGCGTGGTTTTAAAATATTGTTAAGAAATGTATTCACAATCTTGTCTAATCCTGATACGCTTAAAATAGTATTACCAATTTATTTGCAAGCGATTAGAATAATAGACTGTAATTTCAGTTTAACAAGCAAAAAATTATTATATAAGGTTTTTTTCTATTTTAAAAATAAATTCCTTTTATTTCGATTCATTCGCTCTGAAATCCAGGTACATTACAATTAATTGAACTCCAACTACTGCAACTATTTTTTCTGGATTAAAAATTTAAAATCTTGTGTTTTATAGAAAATTGATAACAAATTATTAAATTTTATCTAATGGAACTATCAATCTCAACTAATGGTTATGTTTATATTTGTTGCCATTTACGTATTCTGCCACGGTTATTGAGGAATTATGGTCACGAACTTATGACAGGCCATTTTTGGTCGTTTATGTCCTAATTCCTCTAAAGACCTGTCGTGCATCGGGTCTGATGTATATTAAATCTGTCGTGGCTTAATGACTTCACGGACTAATGGCGTGGAAGTCAGTTGAGTAGAGCTCAGTGTCGTCCTCACCACTTGACCGAATTACAAAATTTCTAGGTTCAAAGCCAGAGGTTCTCTTATTGCTTCTAATTTCTTCGCTATCAAGGTTCTAAGTCCGGCCTAATAAACCCCGTGGGCCGTTTCAGAAATACAATTGTAATTTCTATCCAATATAACATGCATCGTCCTAAAATGAAGGGTTTGAAGCCAAAACTCAGGAAAGAAAAAGCGAATCCACACAGATCACACAATTATATATAGATAATTGCAACCCGTCAGAATAAAATACGTTTCCACAGCGTCCCGCAAAATCTTTTTGGATTGGGCAGGCATGCTCTAAGCCATCGAAAATCAATAAATATTTGTTTAAGAAAGAAATAGTAAAGAAAAATCTAATTAGTTTTATTCTGTTTAATGTTCTGATACCACAAATTGTTATTATGAATGTAGAGGGGTTACTTACTCGCTTCCTCAACGAAATATTATTTTTGATACATATCTACCTATCTCAATGACAGCAAAACTGGATTCTACTCAGGAAAAAGCACGTAAAGTGGGTCCGAGCCAAATATCAGTTCTTCGATGATCACTTAACACCTCTTTTACCAATATCGAGTGCACATCCACCACCTTCTACACTCTAATACCGCTGGCTGATCCTCCAAACTATAAAAAAATAATTTCCTATTCACCGTATATTTCTTTTATAAAAATTCTAAATTACTTAAGTCACGGTTTATGCACAAGGCAAAGTTCTCGAGTTAAATAGCACAATGAAGAAACCTAAAATGTTAGTTGAAAGGGAAAATTTGCGAGTACCTGTAACAAATCAATATGTCAATCCATTCCTGTACGCACAAGTTTTCGTTCATAATTCTATGCTGTGTCCAAACTTAGGCCATTTCATAGTGGATTTTATTTGAATGATATATATTTCCCAAACGAATAACAATAAAATCTGTGTATTTAAATAATACGTCAAAAAGTATGCATTTAAGAGAAGGTGAAAATTTTGCTGTTTAGATTAAATGCTCCTTTAGAACGGAAACTTATAACGGATTATCCCGTTCATTTTCCTTTAACTTGACCCCCTGGGTACTTTTAGACGTTATTTGAATTAAAAACAATGCCCCGAGAATGAAAAGCGTGACTTATGTAAATTAGCATTAGTATATAAGATGTATAACAAAAGGAAGAAATGAAGAAGTCACAATTTGTTTTAATTATCATTATACTGCATTAATATTTCTCTTGTACCGTGTGTTTTGCCAATACAAGAATATTTAATCCAATTTGTGTTCAAAGTTTGAATTTAATTTTATAGATGCTAGAAAGACGAAATATTTTTTCTAGAAATTTATATCGTCTACACATGATCGGAATGTGCGAGAGCACATTAAGTATACGCTTCAGTCACGTAATTTTTTTATCTAGAATATTTTATCTTTGGTTTCCTTTTTCAAACCGTATTGATGCTCGATCATCTGGAAAATTTGCTAATCCGGCCCAACTGTTGCACCGACTTCAAGAGAATGCTTATTATTACTTAGAACTCTATAACGTTTAGGTAGTCGTTACTGCTTATCATTTTTTCCAGTAGCGTAACTAAAAGATCATAAAGAAGAAAATGAATCTACATCTCTTTTGACATACGCAGACCAAAGAAATGATAAGCAGTTAAAAAAGAAAATATTGTTGAAAGGGAAGAGATGGAATCTTCTCCCTCTTATTTCTGATGAGACAATAAATGTTGATTGATCCATTTTTCTTCCGGTAAGCCGATCAAAAGAACACCTGTTCGTTACCTTTCACAAAGTTGGTCTCCATTCAATCTCGAGACCAAGGCATAGCAACGTGAGAGGAATAATGAACCCGCATGGGTGAACGGGGCAAAACAAAACGAGCCATCAAGATTAACGGACAGGTTTTTTGAGTGATCGCCACTGCTCCAGACTTGCGTTGCAGGGGCGAGACAGTTGAGTGGCGTGACATAATCAGGCCAAACGGTAAGAAAAACCATAAGACAAATATGAATTCCTCATTTGTAATATCACAATGTGAAATATTTAGAGAAAAATTGTAATGATTTATCCGTTTAACAGGTTTTATGTCTTCCTTTTGTCTCATCTTTGGATTTACCAGGTTCATTTCCCCCTTGTTTTCTATTTGTCTTTTAAAATGATGCAACAAATACTTATTATCATTAATAACTCACGCTTTTAAAGAATTTTGATAAGGCGGCATACAAAACATCGTGTGCCGATCAGAAATGGAAATCGGGCTATATCCGGGTTTTAAAAAGTTAAAACAAATTTTAAAAATCTAAAAAAGTTCTATGTAAAGTTTTGCAAAGAAATGATTTATCCATCCAAGATGCACTTTTTTCAGTAATTGTTATTAAATTACTTAGTTAAATATAAGAATTAAAGTAAACGATGAAATATCGAGAAACGGACAATAGTAAACTTTTCCGATACTAAAATTAAAGCAAACGATAAATTATGAAATTGAATATTATATCAGCTACATGTAATTAAAATTAAAGCAAACGATAAAAAATTGAAAAGTGGTCTGGTACACGAAAAATGATCCAACTAGTAAGGCAATAGCCCCTTAAGTGATTAATTACATGAAGTATTAACATTTATGATATTATACGAGGGTGATTCGAAAATTACCCATGTCAGGAATGGAAGCTGGGTAACTAATGGTAGCATTATCTTTAATGTTTTTTTTTTTTTTTTTTATCTTTCGGATGCACTTCGTTTTACATTCAAATAGGTAAAATAATCTAGATTTGAGTACGATAGTAAAAATACCGTAGGATTAAATTACGTTCTCGAAATCAAAATGGTAAGTAGACGGAAGCCTTAATAGTTCTGAGTTTATTTCCTTGGAATTTAGAATAGTCTACTTTAAAATTAGAAAATAAATTTTGCTTGTCATAAAGTGACGCCTTGACTTCGCCTCTAATGATTGGCTCCATAAATTTTTCCAAGTAATCATCACTTAAAGAATAGGACAGTCAAATATTACAGCTGTATTTATTCTTATATAAGAATTAAAAATCTCAATATTTCTGCTGTACGAATGCAGACCATAAACCTTTCCACGTTCTCAACTGTACAATAAGAAACTTCTACTTTTCTGAATAACTCCAAAAGTGGGTCCGAGTCTGGAACGGATCCAATTTTGATCTCAGAAATCCGACAATCGAATAATCTTCCGACTTTAAACATCGAGTGCACAAATTAGTTTAGTTTAGTTTTTATTAATGTCGCACTAGAAGCAACACGAGGGCTATTGGCGACGGACCTCGTAATTTTGAACCACGGTCAAGTGACGAGGACGACACCTGAGCTGGCACCCCCCTCTCCTAACATCCACACCACGCCTTCGGGAGGACTTTGGGCCCCGAACAGATTTAACGTGCATCAGCCCCGGCTACACGGCGGGTCTTTGGCGGCCAAGGATCGAACCCGCGACTGAACGAAAACCGCCGGCCGCGAGTCCATGACCTTGACCACTAGGCTACCGCGGCCCCTGAGTGCACAAATTGCTCTCTTTCTCAAACTTCAAACTATTCAATATTTATAAACACTTTCAATCTCCCAATCTAATCAGTCTTATCCATTATACTTCACTATATTAATGCTGATTTACATAAATCACAGTTCATTTACAAGTCGAATTTTTCTCAAACCAAATAACATCATATAGAATCTCAAAAGAATAGTTGAAGGGAAATACAATAGAGAACTCCGTTATAAATTTGAAGTAATTTAAATGTCATCATTTTCATCTGACTTTGATAGTACGAAGGTCATCGTCTTGTAGTAGGCATTTTTTTAAATCTAATTAGATAACATTTTATTTAGAATTGTTCGGATAATTCTTTTTGTACATTGACAATGTGAAACTTTACAGCAACAATAATTATTTAGAAGCTTCTTCTAAATTGTTGACCTCACTGCTTTAAGAATTCGAGGGTCATTCAGAATATTTAAAAGCATTAGAAGGGGGGGGGCAGGTTAACAAAGACGAAAAAATATGTATATTTCAACATATAAAACCTTATTTTGTTCCTTATCCTTGTTTTTTACAGTAGATTTTTGTTGTTGCTGTAATGTTGAATTTGCTTGGGGGTAAAAATTGAGCTAAATAAATGCTGAACCTAAATTTAACAAATATTTATGAAATATTGTTAAATGTTATGTAAAATTAAAATTAAGTAATATTTAAATGTAATAAGACATTCACAAATGCGGGTGAATAACTTAAAAAATATCACCTAGATAGCTAATGTATCACACAAATATGCTTAAAAAGGATAGTTCTATTTGTTTCCGCAATACATACTCTCGTGTGTGTGTGTGTGTGTGTGTGTGTGTGTGTGAAGTATTGAAGATTTAGAGAAGAAAATATATTTATTTATCTTCAGGGCAATTTCCTAAGATTTTACAGCCAACGATAAATATATGAATATATAAATACTTTTTATTAATCGTTAATTTTTATCAATTATAAGATACTACGTAAGGAAACAATAAATAAAAAAATGTTTCATAAAATTCTTCTGGGATTTTTGATATTACAGATATTTTTATTTTGTCTCTCTGAACCGTTTTTATAACCTACAAGTCTAATATCATCTGATAGTAAAATATTTTTAAAAATCATGAAGTAAGTATAAAATTTATAAATAATGGTAGAAAACACTTAAAGATCTAAATAAAACTTCTTTTATTTTGTTCCTTATAGTTAGAAATTATTTAAAATTACCTTTTGATATTTTTTTATCTCCGCTTATTATCGCCTAAGTATCAATTAAATTTATTTCAACTTGTTTTTATTGTTTCGTTATGGATTAATGAACTCGCAAATTGAACATTCTATGCAAATTATCCTTTTTAGAATATTTGGATGGGAAATTTCTCATAAAACTTCAGTCATTACAAAAAGGAATGTGAATTTTCAAACCATTAAGGAGTCATCTAGATATTAAGAGTGTTTTTCTCGAAGTATGAGGAAAGTGTTCGAAGAGCCAAAACGCTTCTTGAAATAGTATAATGGAACACTTCCACAAAATAAGATATTTCTTCATTTTACAGACTTACAACGATGAAAAAGCATTGTATCATTAAAATGTCATCCAAAATCCAAACAGCTATTGGTAAAAAAAAAATAATAATAAAATTTTTCTTGACATTCTGATTCGTTCGAATCAAACAATTTCGAACTACTTATAGTTCATTTAATATAACTGAATGGTTCTAAAAGGAACATAAGGACACAGACCTTTGAGTTAAAAAAAAATTTGAATAATTTCATCACACTTTTCATCACACTGAAAGTATTTATTAGATCTCTATTGGCATAACACGTGCATCATATCTATTGTAAATTCCAAATGTAGTATTTTTTGGTTTAATGTACAGCTTATGAGTTCAAAGATTATGTTATGATCTAGTTAAAAAATTTCTTAATTCCTATACATCCAAGCATTTTTCAAACATCTCAATACTGTTCAATGCAATGCTTTTCGAAATTAGGGTTTATGTTTCATTTCTTAATAGAAACCGTGTGGCAACACAGAGTCACAAAACAGTTGTTTTTATGTGTTACCTCCAACCGCTGCATTCACAAAGGTAAAGGAAAAATCCTAATCACTTTCACAACTTCATTTTTATACGTATTATGGATTGAATCCATATTTCTAAATGACTTTTTTCGTATGAATTTTTTGGACAATATTCAGTATTTTGATTTCTTTCATATTATTCAATTTTTTTATTCCAGTTTAATTATTTTCTTCGTCTCATTTTTCTCTAAATTTTGTGAACTGTTGTTTTTTTGCAAATCAGGATCATAAATGCTCTGATTTGGGTTAATGTGTGTGGACTGAATTTACAAATATTCCACAAAATTAAACTCGCATCTCTTTCATTAAGATGCCATATTGCTTACGAAAAACAATTTTGATAAGAGGTACAATTCTAATCTATCCCTTCAAATTTTGAAAATTTCATCTTTCTGTTGTGTGTACCATATTCTTCTAAACAAATGCTACACATTTTCGTTATATACAAAGTGAAACTTGAGGCTACGTCTAAAAAGTAGCTCACAAGTGTGGTTTCTCTTTGGTTGCTTTCTCTGGTTTCACCAACGTCTGGTGGAGAACTCATCACAAATGCCCCGAAAACTTTTACGAGATCACATGAGGTGTCTTCTCTCTAAATGCAAGCGAATGCGCTCTGCATTTAAAGAGAAGATACCTTTTAAGGTTCAAGAAAAAATATCTCCCGTGAGTATCAAGAGCATCAAGACTGTTGAAAATGCATCTAAATTTACAATCGGTAAATCTCCAACCTTTCCATACTCAGGTGCGGCCTCGGTAACCTCGTAATCATGGTTGTGGACTCACTGCCAATTCTGTTTCCGTCGAGTCGTAGGTGTGAACTCAAATGCTTCTATATATCCTCCGTGTAGCAGGGCTGATATACTTCAAATTTGATCGGAGTTCCAAGTCTTACCGTTGGCGTGATGTTGAAATCAGGTGAGATAGGTCAAATCTCAAGTGTTGTGCTAGTCACTTGACTGAGGTTCAAAATTGCGAGGTACGTCTCCAATAGCCCTCGTACTGCTTATCAGCACAGCGTTAATAAACAATCACATTGTATCCATACCTCACTGTGATATAAAAGGCATTAAATTGGTTAATCAGGACCACTGGCGAGGTAAATGGTATATAGAAATAAAAAATAAACTACATCACGTGAAACTCAAAATTTTTTTATAGGCATTCATCATCAATGCAAAAACTGGACGTTATTTCGTCTATGTATTGGACACACGAGGCTAACACTTAAACGCTTTTTATTGGGAGATCATCCCCCTATAGATAACAATTGCATTTGACCTTTTACTGGGAGACACATCTTGACCTACATGCCTTTAATTTTGTTCACTTTAAACATTTTAAATTCGTCTCTCTATCATTAATTGGCTTGATTGGGGAAAATTCCCAACGAAATATTTTTCCTTTCATACATTGATTTTACTCCACGCATTTACTTTTATAAGATTTCATCTTATTTTCTATCCTCAACTTCAATTTGAAATTGTTTTAACTTAAAAAAATTGGTAACATTTACTCCTTTTGTTTGGCACAATATGTCCTATGTAAGCCCGGTGCCATAAATTTCATATAACCATATAACCAATCAAGAAACAAATGCTATCTTAGTCCAATTCATTGTTCAACGGCAAGTTTTTACATCAAATAAATTGGAGCCAGAAATACATCGTGTACTGCAGGGTGTTATCAGGGTTGTTTGGTTTTATGAGAATAAGACCCTTCAAGTGTAGAATATGTCCATAACATGCTGTCCTGTACCCGAAAGAAATTCATAGATTACCTCGAGGAAGAGTGTTAAAAAGAGTTGTTGAACTGAAAAATGAATTACGCATTTTTCTTTCGGACAAAGATAAGAATTGAAAGATTGCATGTTTTTTCAATGACGAGTTGTTGATAATATGTTACTTCGTTGATACAATCAGTCCCTTTTAACTCGCAATTCTGCTTAACTGCGTTTTTATTTTTTTATGAGATTCAGATTAATCTCTTCTCGGATGACTTCAGGACTTCCTGTTAAGAGACGACGTTGAAACTATTTTTTCTATATATAGTGGGATAGACATGTCATGAAATTCTAATTTGCAATTGCCAACTAATATTCCGAATGAGAGAAATTACGAACATGAGAACAGAATAAACTCGGTGAGAAAAACAATTACTACCAGAAGGAAGCAATGTATTAAGTAAATGCAAATAAATAAATTGTTTCGTCTCTGTTAGACATGCAAATTATTTAAGTATCATTCGTGACAGTGCCAATGATGTCAGCAAACACGTGATTTACCACGCTACTAAAGACTCTTTAAAAGTTCTTTAAAAGTTCATAATTTTAAATTTTACGAGTGTGTGTTTGAGTTTAATGCATTACTCTGAAATTTAGAATACATTTGAGAAGAAAGCGACAGTCGTTTGAACAGTTGGTCATCTTTAAGAAAAGTCGCATCGTAAGACTCCATAAAGGCGGGTGGTCATTCCATCGGATTGCATGTTATATTTATCGTGCAGATGTTACAATTTCACACTGTTGGTGGATTTGAGTACAAGGAAATTACCGCTCATGACAAGTAAGTTCAAGGTGAACGACACAGACAACAAATAAAGGAGATCGAAGAATTGTCTGACAAGCATGAAGCTCAACAACTACCTCAATTACGGACATTATGAGAACAGTGAGACCCTCTCTGCATTATCCCGTAAGTGCTAGCTCAATAGGCAAATGGTTGCATGCTTTGGATTGCTTGCACAGAGACCTTAACTGAGGTTGATCTCACTTTTGTTTTGGTGAGGGTGATAAACACACCCATGTGAGGAGGAAACGTAGTCAACGCCAAGATGGACGATTGTTGTCATTTGTCGGACATCTAGACAGCAGGGTGTAATTCTATGGATTGCAATTGCGTAACGATTCCTATTCACTTTGGTCTTCGTCAGAGCCACTTTGATGGCCTAAATGTACGTTAGTGACGTCCTTCGACCGGTGTCCATTCGTTTTGTGAATGCCCCATCCTGTCCTATATTTCAACAAGGCAACGCTCATGTTCATACCACTACCATCTCAAGAGTTTGCTTCTCAGACATAGACTCTATCTTAGAGTCAGAAACATCGCCAGATCTGTCGCCTATAGAAAAATTATGGGATCCTATAGGCTGTTCTGTTAAAACTCTTCTGCTTCCGTCAAATCGTAAGATCTACATGCCAATGTTCAATCTACATGGAATAAGTTGAATCAAGACACCGTTAAGAATATTTACGATTCCACATTGATTTGAATAAAATAACTTGATTATCCTGTGGGTAAAACTTTTTTTCCGTTTTACTGTGTAATTTTATTCTCTAAATATGGTTAATAATGGCTGTTATAATGAAGGAAGTAAAGGGACTTTTGTCCCACTCTATATCAAGGGGTATCGTAAATTTTTAACTATTACTAAGAAATAACCAGTATGTCTAGATAAAATTTATTCTGCATATTAATTGATCTTTTTATGCATAAATTGTAAGAAAAAGCTTTTCGGGTTGATTTGTTTGGTTTCAGGAAACCGTAGATTGAAGTAACCCGCTGTATGTAGAAGGTTCGATCTACTGAGTTCCACAACAACGGCATTTGAAAGGTCGAGAGACGTTTGGAGAAATATATAATTCTGGATGGTGATTATGTAAGAAAAGTCTAAAGAATAATTAATAAATAAAAATTAAATTTTTCTTTTAAGATTATTTTTAATAATAATAAAGACTTTACGATTCTGCGGGTTATTTCAATATACGCTTTCTACTCCAAATAAATCACCATTCATAGTTATAGTTTACAACGTTATGTGCACAAAGATGAATTAAAGCGAGTATAAATATTATTCAGATATCTTAGTTATTTCTTTGTAATAATTAAAACTTTACGATAGCCATTCGTAGTTCCGTGTTGATATAATTTCTCAAATAAACAATGCAAAATCTTTATAACATTACGCACTGAACTTGGCTTCAATCTCTGTTCAGAATGTTCGATAACTCTCATTTCACCACTTGGTTAACCCCATAATTTTTGTTTTACGGTGACATCCCAAAGTACTTGATTATGTGGCATTGTTTCACAGTCCTCTGCAGGGATTCCTTAGCTCAATGAATGAACTTTGACATTCGGTCAACAATTCACTAGTTTTCTCCATTCTGTAATCCTGTTGCGCAACCCTTATGAAAGACTTTGATAACGGGGGCTCGTCCGAAAGAAAAGAAAGTAAAAGATGAGTTGTCTGTTGGAAGTGGGTTAATTCATTTTACTCCAACAATCCATTCCTCTATAAAGTGGATCATCTGTGCTAAGAAAAAAAATGAGAGGTTTCGAAACATGGAGGGTGAAGTTCAAGCATCGCTTATTAACTGCAAAATAGTGCGAGTCAATTATTAAAATTTGATTGATGTGAAAAGATAATAATGATAATGACCATCCCGAACACGTTCAGAATCGACTCGTGATTCACCAGATATTTTTTTTTTCAATTCGTGAAGGATGTTGTTTACAATGCACTGGACTCCCCATAACTCATTAACATATTTTAAGAATGTTTAAGAATGTTTAAAGGCCGTTATGGAATATCTCCTCCTATTTCTTAGAAAAAATCAGTATGAACGAAGAAGCAATTAACTTGCTTATTATGTGCTACAAATTGATGTTCGTGCATTAACAATCAATTTTTTTTAAAAAAATTTTAACCAACGATTGAACCATCTTTGAATTTAAGTATGCTTTAGTCCGATTGTGGATTCAAGGGTCTTTGGTGATTGTGCGCATGTGTCGAATGAACCTTTGCAATCTCAAAATAAGGGTGAGGTAGGGGATGTTTTTATTGATTTGAACCAAATAAAACAGCAATAGTAAGTCTTAAGTTTATTTCAACGCATTCAAATATGATTTCACAAAATTCAAGATACTGGCAAGAAATCTGCATAATAGACTCAATGAGAAGAATATAAATTTCTGTATTTTCAAAATCAATTTTAGGATTGAAATTGTTTTCATTTTTATTCAGTTAAACTCCTTTTGCAAGTGTGATTCATCTTTATGGCTTCAATCTTCCCGAAACCAAACAATTCGAAATGAATAGCTATAATTTATAACATTACGTACATAAGGATCAATTAATACTCAGAATAAATTTTATCCACATATATTTTGGTTATTTCTTAGTAATAATTAAAACTTCACGATTCTCTCTCGTACTGGTGCATAGAGTTGTAACTGTTTCACATTCGTTTTATAAGAAAGCGAATTAAATATATTTTTCCGAAATACTACTTACCCAAATTTCAATATTATTTTTCGTTAAATCATCCTTTTTTAAGATTTACGCCTTCTTTCCAATGTATTAGGATGTTTTTTTTTAATTCCTCTATGTGTGATAGTTAGAAATCGGATGTGAACGGAATACTTGCGCAAAAATTCTACTTTCTCATTCGATAAAAATATTTCTACTAACGCTTCTCGGAGGTGTTCTTAGAAACCGTGAAGTCCAAAGGTATTAAGTCTTGACTATAGGAAGAGTGTTCGATTGATGTCCATTGAAAAAAAAAAAATTTGATTTCTCCTGCGTTACACTAACTGTGTAGGATCTTCTATTGTCGTGGAAAAGGAGAATACTAGGAATCGCAGTGGAACATCTTATAGACTGATATGCTACTTACACTTTAGACGTTATGCTATTCACGATTTTCTCTTCCCTAACCTCAGGGATGTATTGATAATTTTAATTGCACACAATTACAGCTCCTTGCCAATCAAAGGAAATGTGATTAAGTAAATTAGATGGAGATAAGAAGTTAAGGTAGTTGAATTAAGAATAGTAGTATATAAACGAAATAAATCTGAAGGAAAAGGAAATAGGGATTAATAACAAGCTGATAGATATTTTTAAATTAGATCGAATCTCATCGTAATTAATCGTTTGGATTGAAGCGACTCCTAGTTAGAAAAAGAGTCGAATATGTGACAAACAAGAAGTCGATGTATTGGAACGAGTGATTCGGTAAGTTAAGATTTTATTATTAGAATAAAGACTAGGACTAAGAAGGATTCGGGAGAGAGAGCGATCTTGCGTATTCTGTGTTGATAGGTAATAAACTGAGTTGTCTTTCTCTGACGTACCTTCAAATGGAGTTTTGAGCTTATTGGCCATTTAATTAGACTTTAAGATGGCTGTGGAGTTAAGTAATTAAGGAAATACGTCACACACCTTTTCTGTAAGTGCACAGTAGTATACTGCGTCGATAGTGCGTCGATCATGGAAGTATCGATGTACGCTATACCCTGTGAGTCCCAAAATTCAGCAGCGAGATCTTTTCCATCAGATAAGCGAGTTTTTACCTTTGGTGGAGCAATTTCACTTTTTGTGCATCATTTCATACTGCACAGCTTTGTCTTAGAGAGCTAGCAACAAAATAAACGAACATATGAAGAATAAACGATGTCATTCTATTTTTTACACTTTAAATAACTTGTGTTTATAAGGGGTTTCACAAGCATTTTTTCTTTTAACTAATTTCTTGGTTGGGGGGGGGGGTATAGTATTATTTGATTCAGAGCCATTTCTAGTGAATGAACCGTGTTTTATGCAAATCAACACAGAAATATTGAAGTGTATTGAATAAAACTGATGAGATAGTATTTATAAACTGCGAAGGACTTAATGAGAGGATTAGTACTAAGAGATAGAGATTAAAAAATTTGAACTATCAGATTAGTCTTGTACGTACGCTGGGAATGATGCGAGATTGATCCTAGATTCCTGCTCCTTCTTTAAAACCCAGTTGATAAGTTCATTTCTCCTTATCTTTTGTAATAGACACGTGAGGATTTGCTTCACGGGTGTGACAAGCATCTTTATATTCTATTATTCCTGAAAGAACAATTAGTATGAGTTGGAATTTTTCAATGTTGACACTTGCCTATGTAAACTCTATTCATTTATAGTGGTTCAAATACGTAAAAGAACCAAAACAGGGGGGGGCACACAGTTTCTATGACAAAATGTATAAAAATCATCTGCCACTATTGTAAAAGGTGGAATATTTTATCTACTTTTGTGTAGTGGCCACGGTAGCCTAGTAATCATGGTTGCGAAAGACCCGTCGTTGGATGATTGATGCACATTAAATCTTTGATCGAGGTCCCAAGTCCTCTTTTTTGCAAGATGTGGAAGTTTGGAAAGGAAGAAGCTAACTCGGGTATCGTATTCGTTACTTGACAGAGGCTTAAAATTACGTCAGTTGCTAAATCCCTAGTGGTGCCTCTAAGTACGACTTTAATAATCAATCAACGCTTTTCAGTGAACATAAAAAAGGCGCGTACATGTGTCAAAATGACATTAGAAATTCAAAAGCCAGAATGGTATATTCTGAAGATATTCTCAATTATCGAGCTAAATATTATAAAAGTTATATAAAAAAAACTATTTAGTCACTGACATCAATCTAAACCTGGAACATCTGCACAAAATCTTGATTCGGTTTTATTGCGCTCGAAAAGAAACCGGAAAAGAAACTCCTACACGCAAAAACTATTTTAAGATTTATTTGTCAACTTCTGGCTAAAAAAGGTAATTAATATTTAAACGAGATATAGTATTTACGCGGCATACAAAACGATCATACAAAAAAAAAATTACATGTTCCTATTTAAAAATTGCCTTCCAGCCTTACTGTGGAAATAGCTTTTTCTTTTCCGAGCTCTGCGCTCTCACTTTGCTCTATCTTATCTACCATTGCAAACACAACACACATTCCGCAGCTATTTCAGTTCCCAATAATAATAATAAAAACACAGATGTTTAACTTTCCTTTATGAATCGATTGGTATAATTGGTTTATTAGGGCAGCAAAAGAGATTAATAATGAAAGACCTGATCTCCAGAGGCTATTTCCTGGGAAGTAAAAGTAATCTTATTTTTCACCACTGATCAGGTGTGGTTACTTCCTGCTGATAAAAACGTAAGAGATTCATTCTCATTTACATATCTATTGTTAAGTGAAATATGTTTGCAATAAAACTCTCAGAAGTTGCTCGAAAGTTACCGGTTAACTTCTGGTGTTCTTAATTGCTCACCTTGTTTCATCTCTGAAAAAAATATTTTTAAATTTATTGCCAAGGGGCGGGGGTATTTTTCATATGCAAATAGCTTCAGAAAATCAATGCGCCTTAACAAGTTTCTTTCAGAACATTCCCTTTGTCTAGTTGTTTCCTGAGTTCTTGGGTACCGCGATATCATTCGTTAGCTTTTTATGGCTTTTATATGTTGTCAATCAGTAGGAAAGTATACCCTTTGGGTCATTTTCATTTTCAACCCTTAAATGCCCATCTCCTGGAAAAACGAGTTCATTTCATTACTGGCAGAAAAATAATTAAAGTAACGTGTAAATAATTAAATATTTTTTTAATTTATCTAATGTATGACAGATAATCTTTTTTTATTATTATTATTTTATTTTTATGGCATTAAGAAAGAGAAGAGAGAAACAAACTGAAACTACTAAACTAATATTTTATTCCACACTTATCGAATTTATTGATTGGCTGCTTATTAATGTCGCACTTGAAAACAACACGAAAGCTATTGGCGACGAGCCTCGTAATTTTGAGTCTCGGTCAAGTGAGAAGGACGTTACCTCAGGTGGCACCTTCCTCTGCAAGCTTCCACACCACGTCAGAGGACAACTTGGGACGTCGATATATTCAATGTTCATCACCCCCGCTATATGGTGAGGTTTCAGTGGCATGAAGACTCGAGCCCACTACTCGACAGAAACAATGCCGACCGTGTGTTCGCGACTAAGCTACCACTAAGCTACCGCGGCCACCTATGCTTATCAAAAATAATATCGTGGAAAATTCGTAATTTAAAATAAAATTCGCCTCGTAACGTGACCAAATACAACACCTTCCTCGTGATGGTCGATCTATACATGTAAAATAAACTAAAAGTAAAAACAGACCTTTTTCCAGAAAATATAATTGTGCAATCAACAAATTAGCGCATCGACCTTCCAAGCTGGAGAAGGGCCTATTATACTATATCCAAGAGATCGAGGAGCGTGATTAACTCATTACATTGGATGCATGAAAATAAAAAAGGGACAGTGGTAGCTAAATGGTTATGGTTTTGGATTCGCGATTCGCGTTTTCTTTCGAGTCGTCGGTTCGAACTCTGACGCCACTAAAGATAAACTGTGTAGTGGAACTGATGTGTCTTAAATCTGTCAAGGCCCCAAGTTCTTCGGTGTCGTTCTCGTCACAACACCTAAATTTAAAATTACGAGGTTCGTCACCCTAAGCCCTCGTGCTGCTTCTTAGTGCAACGTTTATAAATAATATCATTGTGTTAAGTCATTAGAAATTAATATTTTATCTTTTTGGGTTGAAATTTCTTTCAACTTTTAAAATTACTTGTTCTTCATACAATACAGCGTACAGTAAAAAAAAATACAGTTGATTGACTAGAATAGATTTTGAGGGAAAAGAATGACAGAAAGATAGCATTTCTTAGTTTAGAATCAAAATACCATCATTTCAAAACTTCAATGTGTATTTACGTCTAACAATCACCACACACACACTATTCTGGAATGCACATCAAAAATATTTGGCAATCTTCAAGTAAGCACTTCAGTCTTACTCCTCTGTGAAATGACCTGAATTTCTGAAAGCCCCTCCCTTTATATTTCTTCGAAAAATCATAACATCGAGTTTTTTTTCCTCAAAAAACTTTCCTCTTTGCTCTGTGTTACCAAAAGTTGGTCCAAGGCGTGTTCCAAAACATCCGAGCAGGTCATCCAGGACGAATTTCCAATATATATTCTTCTGGTTGGAATGATTTTCTTCCTTTTCTAAGAACTTACGCTATAACTTATAATTAATCATTTCGTTCTATTGTTCTCTAAAAGTGGTTGAGCACCATACAACTGGAAAAATAATCGTGTTTCTCACTGTTATATCAAGTTTCTTTGCAAAAGTATTGAAGAATTAGTAAGGAAAATAATTGAATTAAAATTCATTAATTACAGTCAGTCACAGGAATTCAATAATTTTGATATACGTTATCCTTCTTTGATAAGACTTATCTAGCTTCCAGGCTGGGCCCCACCCCTGGGGATTATATCGAGGGCCTGGGCTTCCATGTTGGGGTTGCTCGTGGGGCTGACAACTCCACCCTGTAAAAAATTCTTTGTTTCGAAATTTAATGAACAATGAAAAAAAAAAACTAGTAAGATTGTCTTTAAACGGAAGGCAAAAGGTATGTTATCTTGGAGGAATCTTCAAAAGAAGACCTGGTCCACTCTGGGTTGTTGAGTCAAATATATGAGTATGTGAGCGTATACGTGTGTGTTAAAGAAATCTCGCATTCGTACGATATATTTTGAAACATTGATTCAACGAATAGTTTCTCTCATTAGTCTCAGGGATCAAAATTTAAATAGGCTATAATTTCACTGTCAAATTAAGAGACGTTTGATTAACTTAAATCCTTTTATTTTTTCATGATATGAATATATAGTAAATGGTCTCATTCTGACTACTAATCATAAACGCGTTTGAAATTAAGTTTACAATTAATAAAAAAGTTAAATATTGCAAATACACTCCTTTTCAAACGAATTTAATAAGAAATGTTGAAGATCCAAGCAATTAATTTTAGTTTTTCCGGTATAAAATCATTCCGTAAAGGATCTCTAATCAAAAAGACGGTTTATCACGGATAATCACTTGCTAAACTGCATTTCTAAACTGCGGAGAAAGGAATACTCTTCTCTACACTTTCTACACTGAATCTTTTTTTTTTTTTTTTTTTTTTTTGCGTATATTAGATTTCGTGTGATTTGGAAAAGTTGGAAACTTAAATATTATATCAGAAAGTACACCCAAAGTTAAAAGGAATTCATGATTAAAGTTAAAGGAAAAGTTAGAGAATAGTCCATATTACATCTCTTTAAAACATAGATTTCTCAAGTCATTTAAGTTTCCAAATAAAAACGAGAATGTAACTAATTTATGATTTTGTGAAAAATATTTTGCGTGATTTGTATCAGAAAAAAAGAGTTAAATCTAACAAAATACGCTCCTGGATATTCGTACAGAACAAAACATCTTATTACAACATAACGTACATGGTTGAAAACGTTTCTTTCAAAAGCAGAATAAAATCACTTTTGTAAGGAATGAATGAATATATTAAAAGCATATATTTTTTTAATATATGCCAAAATTTGAGATATTAAAAATGAGCTGTTCGCAATTTATTATTTTATAATTAACAAACAATATCGTGATTTAATAGAGTACAATAAAAATTTCCTAAGTGCTAAATTATATCACTATTATGAATACGTTACAATAAGTAAATTAGTTAACAAACATAAAGCGCTTAAAATTCATGATTAATCATAATTTGCTTTGATTCTCTTACCACTCTAATAAGCTACAACCCCATCGACAGGTAGCACAAACAATAACACACACCCTCAGTTTTGGGCCGCCTATGATATACAACTTCACTCATTACTTCCAAATTCACTTCGTGGCCGGAGGTTTTCGTTCAGTCGCGGGTTCGATCCTTGGCCGCTGAAGACCTGCCGTGTAGCCGGAGCTGATGCACGTTAAATCTGTCGGGGCTCAAGGTCCTCCCGTGGGTGGTGTGGAAGTTAGGAGAGGGGGTTCCAGCTCAGGTGTCGTCCTCGTCTCTTGACCGTGGTTCAAAATTACGAGGTCCGTCGCCAATAGCCCTTGTGTTGCTTCCAGTGCGATGTTAATAAAAACTAAACTAAAAAATCCAAATTCACTTCCTTTTCTGTACATTGAAGCAATTTTCAACTTAAATCTTCTTAATAAAAGGCAATTCTGAGAAAGGTAAAGGCCGAAGTCATGCTGCATTGTTAAAACAGATACGAAGATTTAAAAAAAAAATAACCTACAAGCTTAAGTGCTTCAGTTAATCTGTCAACCTATATTAATCAAAATTTAATCCAACTTTATATTACATGTAGCACAGTTGGCATCAACTACAAACACAGGTGTGTTTCCTGTCGAGGATTTATTTAGTACAATCTAAAAATTCCTTTCTCTTCTTTTCCTTTAAACAACATAATATCCATTAGCATGAAGGAGTTTTTTGTCATTCAATCTTTTCATCTATTACTTCATATCTACTTTTAGAAGCGATGGTTCCAAAAAATAAACAAACTTTGTGTCAGTTGAATTCGCCTGTCAAGACTTATTCACATTAAGTACACTTTGGAAAGCTGGGCTGTACCTGATTCAATGAGTCCTCAGAAGAAAAGAAAAAAAAAAGTATGGGTGTGTTATGTTACACCTAAAATCCTGTTCTACAAAATGTTATTAAATTTTACTTGAATTAATAACATTTGCCAAATATCTGCACAGTCCTTCCATAATTAAGAAAAACATTTTCATTGTTTTATTAAGTAATGCACTCGCTTTATTTTGTTTGAATAATGAATAAGAAATGCTGGTGGATTATGAAATAGACTTGCAAATAATGAAAAAGCCTTTTGTAAAGCTGTGAGTGATGCTTTGATATCACTATCTTGCAGTAAATAAATTTACACTGTCTTTCTTTTACTGTAGCACAATGTACGAAAGTCGTAGTTCGTTACTTTTATTTTAGCACAAGATTCTGAGAACTTTTTGTCTTAGCAGGATTATTTCTTAAAAATATTTCCCTCCAAGAAATACGCACCCACGGGTTGCCCTAGCGATCCCTTTTTATTTTCGACCCTCCTACTTGTCAACCAGAAGAAAGAAACTTCAATTTCTTCACGTTTAGACCACGGTTAAATCTTGTTTGACGCAGCATAGCCGCATCTGACTCTTGCGCCTATAACATACACTCTCTCCTTCCAAGAAATAATTTAAATTACTGTCATTAATGAAGCATTTATTATATAGAAACTCGATATATACGATGGGGTATCATAAAGTTTTAATTATTACTTAGAAATAAGATATCTGGATAAAAATTATTCTGCGCTATTAATGATCCTTATGTACATAATGAATGTTGTATGAGTGAGCGAGTGTGTAGAGTTTAAAGGCGCAAGAGCCAGATATGGCTATTCTGCGCCAAACAAAGTAACCAGGATTTAGAAGTTTGAAAAAATTGGGGGAGGTGAGAATTGGTTAAAATGAAGACAAGCCGAAAGTAGAGAAGGATCGCTAAAGGATCGGGCGCGACACCCGTGTTTCCTAAAGTCATTAAACTCCATGGGAAGGAGAAATGTCTTTAAGATTCGCAGGGGTTGTGATACTTACCTAATGAAAGTAAGCCGCTGAAGGGACATAATGTTGTAAATTACAACTAATCATGTTGGTTTGTTTGGTTTCATGGAGCCATAAACTTAAGTAATCCGCAATATGGAGAAGGTAGAGTTCAATCTGCTGAGTTCTACAATGATGGCAAGAAACGCTGGGAGAAATATGTTACTCTGGATGGTGACTATGTTGGAAAATCTTAAGAATAATAAATAAAAATTGCTTTTCCATCACAATAACTTTTAAGTAATAATTAAAACTTTATCAGAAGTTTAACTTTGACAGAAGCAGAATATTTCTTTAAAAGTTCTGCTTATATCAATGGAATCAGTAAGATTGGTTTTATCTCTTTCAATTTAATAGAAAACTGAGAATTAGAACTTAATAGAAAACTAAGAATTAGAACATAAAATTAGATTAATAATTAAACTAAAATGATTAAACAAAATGAAAATATGCGAAAAGTAAATCCATTATAAAAATCCAGTTATAAATATAAAGGGAAGAAAATAGTATTAGGTATGCAGTATATGTAGAGGAAGAGAAAAAATATTGATTTAAGTTCTTTTTTGTGTTTTGTACGTTACCAAAATAAATTCTTAAATAGGATAATAATTCTAACAGGATTCTAAAATTCACGAGAATCACTTTTTAAGAGAGTACATTTTCATTATGGTTATAAACGCATAAAAAAGGGGGTAAAATGTTAAACATTATATTATAAATGTAACATTAGAATCATAACAAGCCTTTGAAAAAGAAAAACATATCAAGAGATTTTGAAGTGACAGAAATTTAAATTCTAATATGATTTAATAAATCAAAATAGCAGCTTTTTAAATCAGATATCAAATATGCGACACAAAGTTTCAGCGAATTTTCTTATTTTCTTTCATTAGTCCCCTTCAATTCCGTATTTAAAAAAAGGTATGAAATTTATGATATTAAAGTGTTGTCTTTTAGGTAATCACGGTTGATGAGGCCCGGAATGTCCTAGTGATCTTTTCCTGTTTTCGATCCTTCTTCTTGTCAACCACAATACTTGTCTTTCTCTAACTTCGCCTTGAACATTTGATCGTACTCGTACGATCGTAACAAGTTCCTTTACGACAACTTAATTATTAGTAAAGTATGTATACTTGGAGCACCTTTGCTAAATATGATCCTTGTTGCCAATGAAACTAATCAACCAACCAAAACTTCAAGCTTGAGTTATTGAATTTGTATGCTCTGGAATTACTTCCTTCCCTCACTCTTTCCATCCTCAATAACTAAACAGTCACATGATCATAGAAAAGAATCATGATCCTTATCATCTGCTTATCTTCATTCAAAAGATTCAACGCACTCATGCCACGCGCTACAAAATTGGCGCCCCACGTTGGGAGCCAACTTTGTAGTGCGTGGAATCTTTTGAATGATGATTAGAAGGTGAAGAGATCATCCTTTTTTATTGGGTTCAATTCACAGCAGGCGGATATACATCGCAACAATATTTATAAGGGATACATATAAGACATGTACACAACACGCAACATACGTACTCATGCATACCACAAAAGTACTAAACTAGAGGTTGGGAAAAAGTCTTATGGCGGATAGCGCCATCTGTTGGTTTTTTGGTTCAGTTCTTAAAACCATCAGTTACAGGTTTCCATTAATTCTCATATTTTCGAGCAATTTTAAAGAAATCTGAGAAAGTTATAAAGAAACATATTTTGGAAACGTTTTCGAAATTACGAAAATCAATATTTTTTGATCAATTTTTTTTGCTCGTAGGTTTCTGAAGTGAAACGTTGATTATAATTTACTAAAGTAATGTTATTGTATAGAAAAGAGTTCAGTTTCGAAATTTTACGTACTTCTTAAAAAAAATTCAAAACTTTTTCTAAATACAATAATTATAAAAAATTATGAAATTATAGGGAAAAAATATCCAAAAAAAATTTATTTTATTTTTAATAATTTATCTAAAAAACGATGAATAAGTCATATAGAAACTTATTTAGAACTTGGGCATGACATTTCAAACTTATTCGTTTAATAGTTTCTGAGAAATCCGACGCTCATGCCAAATTTTTTGTGTTGAGATTTTAAGAGTCCGGAATCACCTTAAACACTTCGTTACATAAAAACGATTATCACGTCAATCTTATTCACTATACTTCAAAATTTCTGTAATAATTCTGTAAAGCACGATTCATTTACAAGAAGAGGTTCTCAAATCAATAAATGTCATATGAAAGGCTTAAGAGGTTAGCATATGGGAAATACAGGAGAGAACCTTATAATGTATTAAATGCAAATTCATTGTTAGTTAAATAATTAATACTGTAAATATTTGTAGATTTATTGGAAATAAAACTGATTTTCTATTAAAGAATGCTTTGCTAATGTGAACTATTGGAAACTAAAGTGTTTGTTAAATTTACTATGATAAAATACTATAATACACCACATAGCAATACCACATTTGTTGTACTGCTATGTATAATAATATGTTTTCATCAAAGATATTCTTTACGGGTTTGGGTGTGTGTGGTTTGTGTGTTTTGTGTGTGTGTGTGTGTGTGTGTGTGTGTGTGTGTGGAGAGAGAAAAGCTGAGGTGATTAGGAACTAGAAGTATAAGGGCAAAGAAATTATTGGTAACAACAAATATAAAAGGAGGAGTGCAAGGGAATACTATAATATGGTAAGATTTGAGCGAATTTCTACAAAGGAATAAAAGTTGACAGTTTGTACCAATTTTACTGTTATTAAGTATTAATGATAGTGAGTCACTGGTTTTTTTTAATTTCGATTAATCCTATACAATACAACTTTTACCAAACGAATAATATTATACATGTATAACAGTTATAGAAATATTTCGAGAAATCTTAAATTACATCAGTGATAATTTCATTTAAAAAAGCATGGCTTATTTAAAATAAATACCAAAATATGACAGTTTGTCAAAACCCAATCAGTAAGTGCTGAGGTATTTTACGAAACGGTTAGCCTCAACACCTACTTAGCCTACGGTTTATGCTACCCAAGAGTCTGTATATAAGCCAACCCCTGTAATTTAGCTTAGGAAAAGTCTAAAAAATTGCGGCTTTTACACGAAAATATGCAGTACTATTTTTTATTTCGAAGAGCTAGGGGCTAGTTGTACTAGTGGTAAGCTATCACACGCACACTGGTTTTGAAACTTTTTGATCAAAATTTTATGCTAAGTAGATTTTTATGATGGACTGGAATGTAAGCACAGTTAGGACCCGGCTGAAACAGTCAGCGAGAGACCATGTGCGCGTGTTCTGTTTCAGTGAATTAATGAATAAAAAATATTTCATAAATTTTGATTTAAACATGTGATATTGGGCTATTCGCGGTTTCTCTTCACTAAGCTTGGGGACTTTTAATTGAGATTGATTGCTTTCGCTAAACAACCTTTGCCCAACCAGAAATGAAACGTGATACGTAAAGTTATTATGTAAAACAGTTAGAAATGAAGTGAAGTGGTTGAGTTAAGAAATATATAAACTCCGGCTGGAAGTAGCAAGGGTATCTGAAAGAGAGGCTGAAAGGGTTGAGAGGTTGAAAGAGAGAGAGAGAGAGAGAGGCTGTAGGAGAGGTGAAGCTGAAGTGATAGATAAGAGGAAGGAGGAATTAGAGATTGCAATAGAAGGTTCGAGTAAAGATTGCTGTTAGAAGGATATTTCCTAGTGTTTTCAACAGTTGATCCAGAGTCTGAGTTGCAGTCGAGGAAGGATTAGTGGTAAGATTCTGTTAAATTACTATTGGTGGGTTGAACTAAGGTATTAGAAAGCTTAACCGGGAGAGCATAGGTAGTTGTTGTCATGGTAAATATATGTTAATAAATTGTTGAAAGATTGTTTTGGAGATTCTGTAATTATTTGTGTCGTAGTGTTTAATAATTGAATCTAGTGATGGCACAAGATGAAGCCCAGGTCGGGCAGGCGTCACAAGGTAAGTTAATCGAGAGAGAGATCATTTGAAAATGTGCTTGACAATTTGTTGTGTCTACGTATTAAATTTAAAAATGCTTCTTTAATTTTTTTTATTAATCTCAATATATTTTTAAAAATCAACAAATATGTCCTAAACCATACCATGGAGCAAACTGTAACAAAGTCTCGAAGGAAGTTGCATTATGCTGTAACTTGCCCTTTGTGGAGAAATTTCCGACTCCTGATCACTCCAGTATACTCTAAATTATGTACAAAGTTAATTGTAGCATATATAATGTGACCATACGTCCCGTTGTTAGGTGGCTTGTCCAGTTCTCCAAAAATCAGCTCCTGGTCACCGAAAAAACCTTGTTTTTAGAAAATGAGCAACCCATTGATAACAATTTAAAAAAAAAGATACTTAAGTAACCGTGGAAAAGATATTTTCCCTTACGAATATTTTTTTAACGAGCTAAATAACAAAATTGAAAGTCGAAATTCTTAAATTTATTAATTAATAAATTTAAAAAGTCCTGTCAAGAATTTTTTTTCTTATTTGAAATCAACATCAAATATACTAAAGAAAATTTCTTCTTCTAAAAAGTATAACATTATATAAATTATTTATTTTCATGTGTTCCTGCCTGTTATTTTCAATAGTAAATAAAAGGTATACATTTTCTTGAGCTCTCATACTATTGCCTGAAAATGGTAGAGGCTCCATTTTGAGGGAAACTAAATGATCGCGTTTAGCATACGTCGCATCCGAAAAAGCTGAAATAACTAAGGTGGCTGCTGAGAATAGATTAATATGTAAAGATGTATTTTATTTTTCTTTTACGGCAACAATAATTAAATTTCTCTTGAGATTTATTTAATTGAATTAAATCCTGTCAGCATTACGACTGGATTGAGAGAAAGTGGTTTGCGGTCCTAAAATGTTGACAGTTTCCAAGATTCTAAATTTGCACCATCGTATGTCACCGAGTGGCCGCGGTAGCCTAGTGGTCATGGCTTCGGATTCGTGGCCGGCGGTTTTCGTGCAATCGCGGGTTCGGTCCTTGGCCGCTGAAGACCCACCGTGTAGCGCGGCTGATGCACATTAATTCTGTCGGGGTCCAAAGTCCTCCCGTTGGCGTGGTGTGGAAGTTAGGAGAGGGGGTGCCAGCTCAGATGTCGTCCTCGTCACTTGATCAAGGCTCAATACCAATAGCTTCGTCAACCAATAGCCCTCGCGTTGCTTTTAGTGTGACGTTAATAAAAAACTAAACTAAAACTAAACAAACGTATGTCCCCGATCACCTAAATTTTGATATAGAGAAAACAAAAGAAATGAGTTGGGGTTGTGTCTTGAGAATCATGAGCTGCTACAAATATTGCCGGAATCAAATGCAAGTGTTAGTAAGATTATAAACTAGATAACTGGAGAAACATCAACTGAATAGATTCCAGGACTGTCAAATACTCAGAAAAATTGACTGTTCTCTCTCAAGGAGTAGACCTCTCTCAAGCCTCACCTCAGAGTCTAAATGAGAACTATTCAAGAAAATCTGCCATCCTACCAACATACCCAAAAAAGGACATCGAAAAAAGAATATGAAGAGGTAATTAATTAGAAAAAAAAACAAAAGAATGAAAAGGGTGAAAAAGATAAATGAATAGAATTAAAAACCAAAGGGATATAAAAAAAAAAGGTGAAGGAGTAATTTTGCTTAAGAGCTTGCGGAGATGCCTATAGCAATTCTAATGCAGGATAATAAGTACAAGGCTAAATGTAAGATGTCGGTACACGTTAACTACGAGAGAAGAAATAATTGCAACTGTAATTCTGATGAAGTTATTCTGTAACTGTAATTCTGATGTTGACTGAAGACTTTTGTGTTGATTGGTTCAATAATGTTATCTTTATTGTTCTATAAATCACTTAATATCATTTACCACCATACCATGTATACCAAATGTCTTTTGTGCATTTTGTAAAAGAATAATGAACATATATATATATATATAGAGAGAGAGAGAGAGAGAGAGAGAGTTCTTATCCTTATTACTGTTTGCTTTATATATATTACAACTTATCCTAAACTGGGGTAAATCGTAATAGACGACTAGTTTTGAAAGAATATTTGTAGTGTTAAAATCAAGAGAATTATCACATTTTTTTGTGTTCATATAGTGAATGAATGGTTGTGCTGCAAAATGAAGCAGTAATAATCAAAAAATCATTAATACATTAAAAAATATAAGCATTTTTTTCAGAAATTGCCTCAACCATAGCTCTTCCACATAAAAATGTATCAGAGTTGAGGAGTTCAGTGTTCAATAGCCTATTTAAAATATTCAATCTGAATTATTTACTGCCTAAGTTCTAAAAATGAAAAAGAAAGAAAAACCCATGATCATCACAGAGACTATACACCATTAGGTGTTCTTCTCCATACGTTGCCCAAAAACTTGCAGTAAAAAGAAGAGAGATTAAATCAAATTTACAACAAAAGCCTGAAGGTATGTGTCAACGAGAGGAAAAGTACCCAACTTTTACCACTTTTTTCTTCTCTCCTTTCACATTCACTTTTTATTTTCGCCTTTCTCAGTCCGTCCCGACCTTCCCACTGTCAACGATCTCTTCTGTTGGACAATCGTCCGTCCTTGATGTCCAGCGGAGCGTGGACACAGAGGCTTGGACCCCATTTCGCTAGTCATTAAGGCTTCCACTTCCACGGACTGAAATAGTTCACCTTGATTTGAATCAAGAGATCGTCTGACAATTTGACGTGTTTATTAGCGCTACTCAACTCTTCTCGTCATGTTTCATAGAAGATGCAGATGCTTGTTACAGACTCGCTCGCGGTTTCAATTAGTTCCCGATGCTATCTTTTTTTGTTGTTGGTGTTATATAGGGACTGTTGAAGATCCCACCCCAAAGAGCACCCCGCTCTCTTCGTGTCAAAATTCTATTGTCTCTTGGATTACATAAGCTTAAATAAATGCGTTGTCTGGAGCCTATAAATAACAGATTGGTGTTAGTGAACTCAGAAATGATCTAGTAATTTTTTTTTTTACTTCTGATTTTGGAGACTGAATCAGCAGTTTCATAATTTTAAATGCTGTTGTATTTTTACTTTAAAAAATGAAGGAAAATTCCTTGCCATATTGAGAAAGAAAAATTTCATTTTTTTAAGACTTTTATATGTTAGTTAGTCTTATATTTTATGAGTAATTTATCTTGAAACAGGAAATGGCATTAAATTAATTCTTACAATTTATCAGGATATTCGCCTTACTACCAAAATTAATTCTTTAAGCAGATAGAGAAATGGATTAAAACAAATATGCTCTTAATTTTGTATCGGAATAGAATAATTGAAAATTAATTTCATAAATTATATTTTACAAGAAAAAATTTGTTTCCTGGTGAAAATAAACTCGTTTTAATAATTCAGTTATTCAATAACTTAGCTCTGTCGGAACCAGTTTATTTTCTTAAAAACTATTATAATTTTAGTTCTGATCATTTGACAGAATAAAATGAGTATTATGAATAAGCCATATATTAGTTTAAACTGTTAAGAATGTGACCGCAATATTTAAAAGATCACGTCGTGGGCTCGCTGTCGGTGTTCTTTCTATCGCATCGTGTGTTCGAACCCTGATGCCACGAAGCGCTCATCGTATAGCAGGGATGATGCACGTTAAATCTAAGTTCTCATCCAGTTGGCATGGTGTGGAAATTTGGAGATGGAGGAGCCAGGTCAGATGTCGTCCTCATCACTTGGCTGAGGTTCAAAATTGAGAGGTCCATCATCAATAACCCCCGTATTGCTTCTGAGCGTGAAGTTAATAAAACAATTGATGAATGGGTAAAGAAATTAATAAATTTCAATATCATCTATAAATTTGTTTTGAGCATTAATGAGAGTACCTTTATTACTCAATTATTCTTCTATTTTTATTTAAACTGCCAAATAAAAATGTTTGAAAAAAAGTTAGTTAAATCATCTTAAGGCTTAAATTTCTATTTTTATTATAGCTTTTTGACATCTCTGGATAATTTCTATGTTAAATTGTGATAATTAAAACCACATATAAATTCACTTCAAAACTGGATTATTTGTAATACCCCCATTGTATTTCTATCCTACCGATTACTCTATCACTAGTGAATCACTAATCCCAAAAATAGAAGGTCTCAGTCAGTGAAAGAATTAGTTTAATTCGAATCTATGACTATTCAAATTTCAGTATCTAAATTATTATAGCTGTGTGGATTTGGTCCCTACGCACTTCGAAATCAAGAGATTAGTATTATAAATACTTATTTATATTTTTTCAATTACTAATTGGATCCGAGTCAGCAATAATACTTGTGCGATGGGTCTGATTCATAGATCTATCTTCGAATTCTCTGATTCTTTCTCGTATTTTCAGCTTACGTACTATTATGTTCTAAACTTCTTATCACTCTCTTCACCACTAACTTTTACTATTAAATTATCTGCAATATAAATGCTATACTTTGCATTTATATTGTAGATAATTTAATTAATTGCAGGAGGTTCTTCAATCCTGTTCAATACACTTCTCAATATTTCGATACCAATCTACATAAGTCAAGGTTCATTTATTGGATACGCTTCTCAAATGAAATAATATCATATTAAAGTCCCCAATGTTTATGCAAAGGAAAATATGAGAAAAAATTATTATAAATTTTCGCAGTTATTTTACTTAGGTTTGCTTACTTAGTAATTAAAAGGTTTAATTATCCTATTACATAACGAAAATATATTATTGCAACATGGTAAACTCATGAAAGGATACGAATTTTGAATGATTTAATCATATATATCTTTTAAATAACAAGAGAGTATGTGAAGATCATAAATTGAGGGCTGCTACATTAAGGTTACTTTCCTCATAAGTCAAAGAACCTAAACCAATCTTGGAACCTATTTTCAGATAGAAAAATGTCTCATATTTCATAGAATTCTGCGACGTTGTGATACCATATCTCCATTTATTATACAACGTCTTTAAAATTTAGAAACATTCCATAAACACGCCATTTTTTTTTCTTCAACGTATAATATGAATAACTCATTTCGAATTGCAGCATATCAGACAAAATATGGAACGCATTTTGCACCGAAAAATAAATAAATTAGAGAATTAAAGTAGAGTAACGCTTAAAAATTTGTTGCAATTCATTGTATACTTAAAAAAAGGTGAGATAAAGAGATATTCTTCATCTCTCTGTTGCATATATAATGAAAAATGTCTTCACTTCACTTCATGTGTCATATCAATGAAAATAGGACTGCCGTATTGGTTTGAAGAGAGAGAAAGATTTAATGGTAGATATTGTGTCAAGTATACAGAATGAGGAATGATACTTAAAGAATATAATGGCAAAACACTGTTGCTTTGCAGATTGATTCAAACATCCCAGTTGTCCATGACATTACTAATAACCTGGATGAAGAATCTTCGTGATTTTCTGAGGTACTATTCTTCAATGGTGATCCGAACCGCATTGCTGTTAACAAGTTGTCGTCCTTGGAGGGCTTTTCTGAATTGACCGAAAACATGGTAACCGCAAGAGAGTGAGTCAGAAATATACGGGGAGTGTTCTAGGATTTCCCATCGCGAAATCACTGTAACAAATATTTGCATGCGATAGCCACATCAGTGTGGACTTTGTTTTGAAACAGAATAACCTCTTCGAAAAATATGCAACGTCGAAGATTCTTTATCACCTTTTTCAGTTTGTGTATAATGGAGCAGTAGCTGGTTATATTAAATCGCATTAGAAAGTATATGAACAGTATCTTTGCTGATAGACAATGCTGTCACTATTTTCCGCGAAATGAATCACCGATCCTGCCTCACTAGATTGTCCACTGCAGTCATTGTTCGCCACATGCGCTTGTCATGATTGAAGCCTGTCGTCCGTACTGGTTCGCTTTTTATGAAATTCACTGCATCATCGGAATACTTAAGTGTGTGAGAGATACTTCTTCCAATGTACATTTGGCGATGAAAAATCTCTATTGTACTCTCATTTTCCGCAATTAAAAATTATTTGTCTGCACGTTGATTACGTTTGGAGGTATTTATGACCTAGCCGGTTTCCATTGTTTTGTTTCCACTAAGTCACCGAGAGTCCAACAATTCCGTCTTCTTTCCTACTACTCAGAGCCCGTTCTCAACGCATAAACAGGATTTTGCCTTTTCAAACAACGGCACGCGCATGACAGTCCAACTTTCACTCGGGCGACCCTTGTAGATACAAACCTTAAGAAACTCTACTTCGGTTTTAAATGTACATTAATATGTATTCTACAGGAAAACTTGAAATTCGCTTCAAGGTAACGGGGTTGGGGATTTTATGACTTAGAGAACATTTAAATTCGTCAAGTGAAGTACTTAGAATAAATTTAAATGTTACAGAAGAAAATCCTTTTTTATCTTTATACCATTCGTTTTCCTTGTTTACAATTAAAACTTCAATTCATCAGTTTTATAATTAACATTTCGATTAAAATATGTATCGCAAGCGTTTATCTTTTTTGTCGAATTCATTTAAGGATTGCTAAGACTTTTATGCTGATAACATTACTGTTATACGATTAGACTGTTTGTTCAGTTCTCGACATTCCAGGGCAGGAAGTACTGCATCTGGATCTCATTTGAATTATGGCTGTCTTCCCTCAAAATCAAAGAGTCTGATCAAAACTTGGAATTTATTTCCAAGCATGAAATTATTCAAATTTTCATGAAAGTTTGTGACTTTGCAACATTTACATCCATTTATGATATAGTTCTCTTATAGTTTAGTAACAATCTAAAAACGCTCCCTTTTTCACTTGAACACGTTATGTTCCAAACCCAATTAACATTACGGTGTAGGAGACAAAATATGGAACATATTTTACACCAGAAAAAAAGGAATCAATTGGATAGAAGTGAACAGTATTATAAAATACGCTGATCTGTTTAAGATTACGAAGTCAGAATATAAAATTATGTTCGAGCATTTTGTTATCCAAAAAAGTTTTCCAATTTTGTGTCCTAATATCTAATATTACGAGCGAGGGAGAAGACAACCTTGAAGAAACAAATGTTAATATGCATCGTAATAATAATAGTTTCCATTTTTATTTCCTTAATGCTTAACTCTCATTTTTAAAGATATTTTCTTGGGTATTCTGAAGAGCATAGTATTATTAATATATAATTAAACAATCAGATTAGCTAGTGTGATTTTTCAAAGTAAAACAAAAGTTCCCCGCCCTTTTTCTTGAATATCTGGATGACCTATTTGCGGGCTATTACTAACTGGGAAACCACGATCAAAAAATTGCACATATCGATGAAAGCAATTCAACAACCAACAATGAAACATTAAATCTAATTTATAGTGAAGATTATTACTTTCGTACCAAGCAGATTATCCCTTAAAAATCATCCCATCTCATTTCTTTTATAATTTAATTACATCAGTCCTTATATGTAACGCATACTCGTTAGCTAATGGCTGGCAAATTTGCAAGATTATTCTAATCATTAAAATAGAATATTGGACTGTGCTTGAACCTCTTAGAAAGGGAAAGAACGCTGAACTGATTATGGTGAAGGGTGTACATAAATTTTAGAAAGAGGTATGCAAGCAATGAATGTATCATGATCATTATCATCATCAACCCACTTTTTCCCAGTGTATACACGCAGCTGTGAATTGACCACATCCGGCTTCTCGATTCCGTTTAATTCCGTTCGCTTTTATAGAGTAATTATTGACGAAAGATTATCAAACTTCCTATCCGTAAGTATGCATTGTATGATAAAAATCTGCGACCCAAAGTGCATTCTGGGATTAAATAGCCATTTCTTTTCATTACTTGAGGAAGGTAAAAAGTGAACAGTTGTATTTTCCCTTTTCTGATATCTCTTAAGATGTATACGATAGCCCTTGGTAACTAGATTCTCTTCCTATCCTTATGACATTTTATTCCTGTAGTAGTTATAATTAATACTTTGTTAAAGACATTAAATGGTTTGGAAGCTAATAAATCAAGACATAAAAACAGGAAACACTATTGTAGATTACTTCAAAATTAACTAGTTATGCTATTCGTAGTTACTATAAATTCATTAATGGTGTCAATTAACCGAAATTTTTATTAAATTGCAATTTTCTGAAGCTATTTTCCTTTGTTTGCGTTTCAAACCCCCCAATTGAGAAGAATGATTCAAGAAATATTTTAAAATGTTCTAGTTTGTACTTTCGAAAAATAAAGACATATGAAAAAAAATCTTTTTTAATACCCAAAATGCCATTTGCATTAATCAAAGAATTTGTTTTTGGTTTCGGTTTTGGATTCTTTTAGATGTACAAAAAAAATTCATTACGTTTTGAAAATGGGTTAAAATATTCTAATCATAGTTCAGCCAAACAAAAAAAATAATGTATCTTGGCACATTTCCATTAAAATATAAGGAAATCTGTAGTATTTGTAGAATAAAAAAAACCTTTGATTCAGAAATTTTTACGATTAAAAAAAGTTTTTAAAAAAATATTTCTATAAGTATATCTTCCTTGTCACTGATTTTAGAAATAGGCGTGGCAAGTAAAATAAACCGGAAAATAAAAATTAATCTATTTTTAATTCGTTGAAATATAAAAGCGTTCTAGATAGCTCATTTTAGAATCCCCGTATATGTCTTATTCCTTAATTTATTTAGTTGATACAATACAGTAGAAATGTTTTATAAAAAACGTTCTGTCTTTATATAGGATTGCTATTAATTCTTTTATTTTAATTAAAAATAAATAAGAACTAGGAAGATGAGTATATAAAAATATTTTAAATAATTATTTTATTTATTTGAATAAATAAATATTTAAAAAAATACCTAGAATTTCTTTAATAGTGCTATTGAAACACATTAGAGTCTTATACTTAAACTTAAGAATAAACTTTAATTAGAGATATAGCAGATATTAGCAACAAAAAAAATGAAATATGAAATCAAGCCACAAGCAATTTAAAACGTATATTTGGCTTCTGTCAGATAACACAAAATTTTTATAATAATATATGTTAAATTTTTTCAGATAATTTCTGTGTTGCGATATTCATTTAAGATCAGTGGCTTTCAAGATCATATCTCTTAATAAAATTCTTTTCTTTATTACTATACATTTATTTAGATAGTTACGTTTTTTTAACGTTGGCTAAGATGCATCATACACCTAGAAGTTTGGTTTTTTCCTCGCAATTTAGTGAGTGAAATTTTGGCCCAACAAGGCATTGGCATGCACGAAATTTGCACAAAAAGCCCCATCGCCAAAAATATATATGAGAGTCGTTCAAAAAGTGCCTGTTTTTGATAACAAATGATATTGTTAAAGCAAATTGCTATTACCATTGTGTTCTGGTATCTGTTGAAAGGCGCCAAAACGAATTTGACATTTATTTAAAAGTAAGTTTAAATTCGGCAACAGTTTGTTGCCGGATCAAAATTTGATTGCTACTTAGTCGAGTTGTCGTTATCAGTTTGTTGTTGAGTGCTTAAAACCGATGAAATCTGCATGCGCCTGTAACTAAGCAATAATAAAAAAAAATAAGATACTTTCGGTGAATCTGATCTAAAAAATGCAAAGATAGTCTCATTGGACGGAAAAGATCTAGAGAAGAGTTTCTGGAATGCAAAGGGTGTCATACTCGTGGACTTCTTTAAAATGCAAAAACGTTCGCTGAGCAATACTACAGTGAGTTACCCCATTCCCATTTCCAATTCCGTAACACACTACCTTTCATATCATGGGTACTTTTTGAACACGATTTTCCTTAACTGAATTTCCTAACTTTTCCTATTCTTTCGCTATCCCAATAAAGAGTTCTCATTTCTTGATGTCATTCCAATTTAGCTTTAAATTATATAATCACGCGCTTTTAAAATCTGTCAGGTTTTCCCTCTGATTCAGACTTGTTGGGATAATTCCTACTAAACTTTATGTCTGCAACTAAAGTCCCTGGAAATCCCACCATCCAATAGCACGTGATCTGACGAAATCCTTGCGTATAAATTCCAAGCAAGGTAAATTCGCTTTTGCAAAGAAGTTTGAAACTACGCTTCTGATCTCCTCAAATGTTTACAATGTACTTCACGGAATCTATTGGACATACAATGTAACTCACGGAATCGATCTTGCGCTGCATTCATTTCCATGTTATTGCCTCTCTCTCATTCAACATAAAATAAACAGACATTACTCGGATAATTGGTCTTATTATTTCTGTAATAAACTGTAATAGAAGACATAGAATGCCTTTTTACTCATTTATTAAATATCTGTCATATACATATACAAAAGAGTACCCAGAAAATAATTTTGGGGGATGCATTTCGTCATTGCCATTTAGTTCAGAATTACCACTTGGTAAAAAGTAAATAATACGCTACATCAATCTTGTTCCTCCAATTTAAAATTATTCATGTATTGATATAATTTTTTCAAGTTATAAAATTTAAAAAGTGAAGATCATTCAAGAAAAATAATTAAAATACCATGAGAATAAAATTTGTATTTTTGGGGAGTGCATCTTTTAGAGATGCAGCCCTCTCTTTTCGTCTACAAACACTGAACCAGAGGCACTCTTTCAGAAATAGTAAAACCTTTCATATTCTTTTCTCAGGAATCGGCTTAATCGAAATCTTTTTAATGGGTTTTCTTCTACTCACATTGTAACTTAGTCCGGATCAAAACTCATATGAAAAAAGCTTTTTCTCATATTTTTAAAGCGCTCAATTCAGCTGAAATTTTCTATACACGATTGTTTTGGATGGCAGTACTATAATTTAATTATAATTAATAAATATTAATTGATTAAAACTAATTATTTAAAGAAATAGATTTCACGCCAAGTCGCCAAATGTTATGCAAAGTGTGAAGTTTGAAAGAAAACCAATGTTAAAAAAACTCGTTTTTAACGGGTGTTATTTCTCTTCGTGATCAAAAAAATTTAATATATATATATATATATATATTGACAAATCTGGTCATAAACTGCATCAGTTCCATATTTGTTTTTGGTTAGATAAGTAGATATATTATTTTGACAGTTGAAAAGGCATATATTAAAGGGTTAATCTATTCGTGTATTGAATAGCCATCACCAACAAATCTATTTTCGAGCATTAAAATCAATACACGCCTACGACAGCGTGCTAAATACCGTCATATTTCTATATCAATAACAATGACATAGCGTGCCACTAAATAAGTGCCTCAACTTGACAGGTTGGTCCGTTTTCAACCGAAAAACGATGACGTTTTTAGATATTTTTTTTATGTTTTCAATCTAGGTCTTGTATAATTCCACTTTCACCGTTCTCGAGCCGCAGGCAAAGGATGAGCCATTTTGACCAAGCTCTATTTTTCGAGTTGAAGAGATGCTCGTTAATTCAGTTCTGATCTAGTTCGACATGAGCTTTTGGCGATTATTTTCCTCCACTCTTCGGGGAAGATAAAAGTTGTCTTTAAATATCTCGCCCAGTCATCATCTGGGGCATCTTTGTACTAAGGACCAGGGATGGCTTTTGTGGATTATTTCGTCAATGACAATTGCTGAGAAGTTCGTGAAACCCCAAAACAATCCATAGAACATGTTTGGAATCAGACAATAGGTTAATCGTGCATTTAGAAATCATATTTTGATATATTTTCTGACATTAAACGCTGTTTTATACACGCTTAAATGTGTACATTTTTAGATACTATTAGATTGCAAAGTGATAGTGCTGTAGCTTTGTAAGAAAGAGTAAATGGCCTTGGAAATATTTAAAACTGCAAATAAATTTCAAAAATTTTTCGAAGTTTAAGTCTATGGTATCGTTTTCTTTCAATGTTTTTTTTTCTTTAAGTCATTATGAAAATATTAATGACTTATTTTAATGAGTTTATCAACAGAAAATCTAGAAATTTTCAATAAACATAAAGCAGGAAATATTACATCTTCATATAATGTAAGCCTAATAATTAACGGAAATATATCACACATATATGAAAGTAAATAACTCATTTTCTTTCATAAGATACCTTCCTCTAAATTATCTATTAAATTTAAATAACACATTTTAAAGTTGTTTAATTAAATATTAAAATTAATACCTGAAATAGTCATTATAAAGGAATTCTAGATTCTTTTTGTATCATGATAAGAAGTTATGTAATTCATTTCTAATGTCAGTATACATTCAATTTTACGTACAGATTTGAGTGAATCAATTGTATTGCATTTTGCTCTTGGTTTAAAAGATTACTTTTAGTGCGTGAGCCATTTTACTTACAATTATACTTTTACAATTAGACTAACTTAATTACAACTATACTTACTTGCAATTAGACTAACTTAATTACAACTATACTTACTTGCAATTATACTTTTTACAAATCATACTTAAGAAAATAAACTTAATTATATTTATAATTTGTGTAAATACACCTACTCAAAAACTATAATTATTTACTAATTATACCCTTATTAACACACAATTGTTCTTATTTACAAATTATACACTTATTAACACACAATTGTTCTTATTTACAAATTATACACTTATTAACACACAAATTGTTCTTATTTACAAATTATACACTTATTAACACACAATTGTTCTTATTTATAAATTATACACTTATTAACACACAATTGTTCTTATTTACAAACTACACCTTGCTTACAATTACACTTATTTACAAACTACACTTACAACGAAACTGATTAACAAATGTTACTTATAATTAACTATACTTATTTAACTTACTAACAACTATACTTATTTAACTTACT
>BMAW01074179.1:1153772-1179648 GCA_019974015.1 Nephila pilipes
TACTAACAACTATACTTATTTAACTTACTAACAACTATACTTATTTACAAATATATAAATTTATAATTATAGTTACAAGTATACCTTTTTACAAACTATACTTTATATATATATTTATAATTGTACTCATTTACAGATTGTACTTACCTTACAACTATACTTACTTGCAATTATACTTATATTTACAATTACATCTTTTTACACACTATATACTTATTTACAAATTATATCTATTACAATTACTTACAATTATATTTATTTACAAACAATAGTTACTTACAGTTTAATTACATACAATTGTATTTCTTAAAATTACAAATAATTATAATTTTGCTTCGTTATATCCTAAATCATGAGCTGTAGTAATGAGTTCATGTTTTCGAATCCAGAAAAACACACGCCACTTAAAAAAAAATATTCGATTTTCATAACCGATAAAATAAAGAGTTTTTTTCACTGAGAAGATTCTACAGAAACAAAGAGTAATAATGAATATGAATAGTCAATAAACCATTGAATCTATTGAACAAAAAATGTTACAGAAGCCATTTTTCTTGACCTAATATAACTCTATAGTTAATTTATTTGTTAGGCAAATTTATCTATTAGTATAACAAAGACTTCCATTAGGAATATATCGGACACTATACTATGAATTTTCATAATAATACAGAATTAACTATATGCCTATTATTTATTGATGTATAATTAAACTTCTTTTGTAGTATCGATTGTTTCTCAGTTTTGCAATTAATAGAGTTGATTGTTTCTTCCTTCATGTGCTTTTGGAAACGAATGGTCACTATTACCTTGGCGGACGACCTTAATTGATATGCAGCAATTGTAACTTTCCAATTGTATTGCAATATGCCTTTGAACAAATTGAAATTTCTGGGTGTCCTTACAATCGCTAGTATCTCCCATCTACAATCCTCGTTTCGGTTAAGATAGTTTGAATTGAATGAGGTGCGAGGTTTTATTCAAAGATATATCCTCAAAGATGAATAGCGAGGATAATAATTAGTATGCATGTGTCGCCCACCTTTCGATTGGGGAATGAATAAGTAATGTCGGTATGTCACGCAGGCTGGATGCTTGTATAACGGTTTCTTGTCACTGTGATTAGAGGTTATCGTACCATGTATAAAGCAACATGAATTAGAATGTTACGATAAATGTATATTATGCAGCGATATATGTATATTATGCAGGATCTTTCCTATTAGTATCGCTTAAGATACGACAGTTATTTCAATATACAATTCTAACAATGTAATTTAAATGTCTTCCTGTGGTCAATTTAGACCATCTACGTGATATCATGAGTAATTGAAATTAAATATTTGCATCGTATTGTCTTCTTATTTGATGCTATGCCGAGGTTTTGACTTTAAAAGTCGACATCTGCCGAATGTTTTAAGACATAGTTTCCCAAACTTTTTTTTGTCCTTATCTTATTCCTTCTTTTAAAAAACAACTCAACGTCCCCTTTTCGAAAGAATAAATTATTCAACTTCCCTTTCCAGAAAAACTGATTCCTGTTTTCGAAATCAATAAATAAAGTAGTAAGTTTCCAGATTTGTAATGAATGTTTGAAAATACTTCTAGAAATCAGAAAAATAAAGTAATCACTCTGAAACATTCCTTTTTTTCCACTCTTTCGAGTGTATTTTATTCCACGCAATTCAAAGCAATACTCAAGGTTTGGGAGAAAAAGAGGGAAATTCAGTTGGATTAACAGCATGCTCAAAAATTCATGGTGGCGTGTCAGAGACACCCATAATCGTGTTGTGACATGTCCAGACTTTTGAATACAAGATTCGTTGATCGAGACAAAACATACTGTAGTGTCCCGTGAGATGTACGGCACCTGCTGCGACTCGTTCATGTACTAATCAAAAAGGTATTGGAAGCAAAACTGTAATGTAACAAATCTACTTTTAAAGCGGATTAGTTTAGCTTAGAAGTCATTTAGAACTATCTTTTGAAACGTATGTTCGATGACTTTTAGTATTAATTGAAATTTTCAGCACGTTTTTGGGAGTATTTTCCTGGAAAGTAGTAGTTGGCCCTTACGTATCTTCAACACTCACTGAGCGGTACCATCCCCGTTGGGAACCATTTCTTCAAGCATAAAATATAATTCTTAAAAAAATTTACTTTAAAAGAACAATGTGATTTTGAAACTATAACCATGATTTATAGCTCCATGAGCTTTGCTTCTGCTTATCACCTCATTTATAGCAATTTTATTCTATTCTATCGGTTTTACTTCTTCCAGATAGCCCCTGTTCATTTACGGAGTTGATTCGAGCAAATAGATTAGGAATTGAGAAAGGAATTAATAAATTATATATTTTACTTTTGTAAATAAGATTCTCTTTTGAAGCAAATAGGAGGAGAGGTTAAAAAAGAGTTATGATTCATTCAAGTTCATGGTGGGAGTAAAAGATTATTACACTTCATTCTATTTAGTTGCCAATATTGATTGAGATATACCGAGACTCGACATGGGATTGGATAATAGGAAAATTTAAATTGTAACGGATTTTCAGACGTTTTTACCTTCAAGTAACAATTTGGGTTACTTTATGATGTATTTGATTTGAGAAGCTCCCATTGAGAAGGAACCGTGATTTACGTAAAGGAGCATTGTTGTATATAGATGTACAGTGAACATCCCAAGCTTATTTTGATCAAAAAAGGTAGATGAAAATTACACAAATGTTGTGCAAAATCTACATTTCTATCTGGTATATAAATATTACACAAATGATTCACAATTTCATTTTCTATTCTACATTCAAATTCTATATCTGAGTTTAAGAAGTAAGGAATTCCATTATTAAAAAATTAATGTTTTTAAGTAATACGAAATTGTTTTAAAAAGCTAACTTTTAATTAATTCATATATTGTTAAAGTTCGATTTATAACTACTGGATATATAATAATCACAATTAATATAGAACAATTAAATAATATATAAAGTTGAAAAAAATTCAAAATTTATATTTTAACCCAATTGTTTCAAACTAGAAGCTAAGGAACTGAAACTTTTATGGGAAAAAAACTACCTTTACATTTACTAGTATGAGCCGATCCAGATATAAGCAGAGAGTGTGTGTTTTTTCCCTCAAAACGCTATCCAAAATTCGTATCCCATATATAAATTGAGGATTTTGAGTATGAAAAGGACATAAATTCTAGTTTATGGAAAAGAATTGAAAGGGATGAGCATCCAGACATTTCAATGATTGAATCAGATGAATAATTCGGATCTCCAGATTTTGACACGGACTTCAAAGTATTCATACGTTTTTTTTTTTTTTTCTTTTTCGTTCAATGCATTCAAAATGCAAATTACATGATTAAAGTAAAATTCCTCTTCCATTAAATATTTATTCCAACCTTATTACCTTGTTCTGTGTATCTGTTTGGCACCAATATTTTCATGCATTTTTCACCCACTTCCAGATAAACTGGAACCTTAAAATTTTCCACACAATCTCAGTTCGGGTGAGAATACAATGTTCTGTTATAAAACTATAAATAAAAAAAAGGTTAAAAAATTTTCATAAAAGTTAAGATCAAAAAGTATTGAAAAAAGAACTAAAAAGTTTTTCTTCGTCCAGTAAGAAATTTAACGAAAATGTACTGAAAATGATAATTTATCATCATCGTAAATGAAAAAGTGAAGATTTTTCGATCCAGCTAAAACTTTTTGGTAAAAAACTGAAGTGTTCAGTACACTCCAACGGTCTAACAAACTAAACTTATGATCGCGCACAACCCTCCAGTTTTTAGTTTAAAAAAACATTTCAGTTGGACGAGAAAAACCTTAATATTTTTTTATGTATGATAATAAATAAAGTGTCATTTTAACTGGCCAAAGAAAAATTATTGTTATCTTTTTTAGTTCCTTTTTTCTTTTAACTCTTTTGCCACCTCGAAATGTTTTTTTATAGTTTATATTATGTGCACATTATCTACGATACTCTTTCTTATATTCTTTTGCTTGAGTATGATATTCTTGAGCACGATTGTACGATATTCTTTTGCTTGAGCACGTTTTTTGGTATTTTGCTGCTAGCCCGGTGCACATTTCGCCAATATCAGATTTTTCGTTTTGCGACGACTCAACAAACCAGTAATATAAACAGCTACAAAAATAATACAACTCAGTTTCATAAAAAGAATGATCATTCCATTTAAATTATTTTCCTCGTAAACTTAAGATACATGAACTAAAGAGATAAAAACGTGCTATATTTGGCGATTTATGGTTTGCGCGCGGATGATAGAAAAGTACGCACTTTTTTTGCGCAATTGTGAACCCGTAAGAAAGCCGACTTCCGTAATTTAGCTTAGAAAAGTTCTCGACTTATACATGAAATATACGATACACAAAATACCATAACAAAAAATCGAAGCAGAATTTAAAAGCATAAAAATTCTTTCCTTTTTTTAAATAAAATATTATAGAGTAAATAAAATAATCAGTTCAATATATGCTAATCAGCTCTCACATAAGTTATTGCTAAATATTTTTTATTAATTATTAAATTATTCCTGTTCTAGAATTGTTTTTATATGTCAAGCAATCCAATTTTTTGAATGTGTTAGTGCGTTAAGAATCTAAAGTAATAATATTGCTCTTATACCAATAATTTTGAAAATAAAGCAGTTGTACACCGTTAACATGAGGTAGCCGGTATTCACGGCTACTAAATTGCGAGTTATAATATTAATACAAATTGAGCGATAATATAAATCCTAATACCAATATGAATTTTCTGCGATAGTTTTCATCTCTTCTGACGCTAATTTTATAATTAATACTGAAATCATTTATATATAAGATTTTTTTAAATTTTTTTTTTTATAATTCTGAAAACGGGTTGAACGTACAGATTAATCTCACTTACCGTGAGATCTTGAAAATAATATCTTTCAAAAAGAATTCAAACTGGAACATTTCACTTTGCGAGAAATTGGGATTCATATTCAATTCAAACATATATTTAAAAAGGATAAATGAAAGGTATTAAAATGGTCGATCCTTTCTTTGCTAAAAACTTTCAAAGGATGCGTCGAAAAGGTAACCTTTTGTTCAATTTCGCTCAGTTGGATTTTTATCTTCCCTCTTTTGAAACGAAAATCACCATCTGCACTTTTCGATTAGTTGTCTTGCGGTTCTGGTTTTGTAAAATATTTGCTCTACCCTTGTGCTTCTTTATTTTATTCGTTTTTATGTGCACAATTAGATTCCAAGCACAATTAGATTTCTTTTTCGTGTTTCTAATTTCTCTCATTTGAAGAATAAGTTGACTTTTTTCAAATTGGAACTCCATGCATGTTTATCCTTCTATATAAATGAGAAAGAAAAAAGCTATTAATGTCTGTACTTAACGAGAATTCCTGACATCATCTGAAAAAAGATTTATTTGAATCTCTTAAAAAGGATATCATGGTAATACCGCGAACTGAGCGGACTTGATAGATAACGTGGTTAGATTTCCCTGAAATTCTTAATTTTATTGTATAAAACTTTTCAATAGGTAGAAAGAATGATAAATAAAAAAAGTTGCATCGTATTAATATCAAATTAAAAATTAAACAGAGTGATTACCAACTACATAAGATTATAAAACCGCGAAAAAAAATCTTATATTCCAGTATTTTTAATTCTAATTGATTTCTTAAAAATTAGAATATTTTATTTTCTGTACTAATTCATATTTCGCTCTCTGCTCCGAATAATTTAAAACATAAACAAAACTCATCCACAATTCTCTTCTCGTTTGTAAAAATGGTTGACTGCACAAAATACATTTTAAATTTAAAACAAGAAATACGAACAAAATCTAGAATAACCAGATTTTACCACACTGGTGCGTTGATATCTTTTCCCCCCCATCTAATCCTTCTTACAATGCATTATTGCTTAAGTCAGATCAAACAAAAGGCATTTATTGTTAAAGAACAAGAAAATCTCATTCCATTTCATAATTAATTCGTACTTACCCGTTATCTGTTTTATCATATCATTGCAGACATACATCCTGAATTTCTAGTTCAAGGATGTTTTTGATAACGCCAGAGTTAGCTATTCTTTCATTTAAAAAAAAACGAGATTTCTCTTTATAAGTAATAGTCTGGAATATGAAGAATATTAATTCGTCTTTTAATCATGAAATCTAGGTTTTTTTTTTTTTTTTTTTTTTTTTTTTTTGTTTTTTTAAAATTTTTTTTTTAATTTGTTTTTTTTTTTTTTGCTTTTGTACAAGCTTATATTTAACTTGCTATGTTCATATGTGTGTATGTAAATTCTTCCAGTTCAAATTTCATACTCGAATTTTAACCCATATCCTATCATGCGATGAAACTTTGCACACTCGTATAACTCCAATGACAATACCATATGGTATACTCAAGCAGCAATGAATTTAAGAGGGGAGAACGGAGATCCCAGGCCTTGTACTTATTGTACCACGTACAATTTAGATGAAATTTTGCATACACGAATAGGCCATGTAATTGCTTTTTTAAGTCTTAAATTTCCAGTTTCAAGAGAATTAAATAATTACAAGTAAAAAACAATTTTTAAATCAAGCTTTTGCTCGTATTTAAAGATGGACTGATAGGTATAAAATATTTTTAACGTAAAACGATGAATAGCTTATACTTTTGTTCTCATAGTAGAGACAGTACTTATTTTATCTGTAAATAGTTATTATTTTAGATAAGTGTCTTTAGCTTTGATAAATTATATTATTATTTATATCATTTAATTCAACTTCAAATAAAAAACTACTTACGTTTTCAGAAGTAAATTATGCTTATTATTAAAAAAATGTAAGAAAAAAGCTTTGTGAAATAAAACAATATATTATTGCATAGAAAAAAATGAAATGAAATAAAAAAAAATTAATGATCTCAAAATTTCCTCTTTTATCATTTTTAATTCGCATTTTTTTATATTGAACTCCCATCATAGAATAATGGAATTAAAGATCTGCATTTAGTTGTGTGAATTGACATAATAACGTAAATCAGAGAAAAAATACTTGAAATTTATTAGTATGTATTTACAATTGAACTTCTCGTAATGGACTGTTAGAATAACTTTGTATATCCAGTTATTATGTACTCAATGTTTTAATATATTTTGAATAATAAAAATAACTTAATATTAACTAAGATAATACAACTATTTGGTTTTCTTATTAGTAAAACAAACGTACTGAACTCCAATGTCTACTGCTAGCATGTTATTTATTCTGATTTTGAAGAATATAGGGTTCAAACAAATTATAAACTCTTTATCCACGACGCTTGATGAAAAGTAATGCTTTCCATTTAAAATACTTGAAAGTTACCTGTATCTTCTATGTAACACATTATTTACTTTTCCACATAGTTCTATACTCTTCCACCCATTCTAAATCGTATGAGCCCATGGTTGTCGAAATAAGAATTCAATTTAAGCTTTTACTTAGTCATCAGAACGAAAGTGAGATCCCTCGAGGTATTCTTTCATCTTTGGGAAGAAATGAAAATCGCAAGGTGGGAAAAACCTAGCTGTTTCAATCTAATCTTGGGTCGCCATTTTGTCTAGTTCTCAATACACCACCGACACTCGGGAACAAAGATAACAAATGCAATACATAAAAAAGTATGCAACTTTCAGGTGCAATAAAAATTTTGAAAATAGGGTTATAAATAATATAGTTATGTTCTATGGAAGAAACATTTTTCAATCAAGCCTTGTATTTATTTTGGATACAATATTGGATTATTATTTAAAACTGCAAAAAAAATTGTATTTTTGTTCACTTGTGTAAAGAAAAATGTATTAAAAATAAATGTATAATAAAAGCATATGATTTAAACTGGTGTAAGTTTCCTCTTTAGTTATAAATTCCCAGCATTAATCATTAATCATGACGCCAATTATAGAACTAAATCAAAATTTTACATTCTGTTTTCAATTCAAATCCGTAAGCAACTTTTACCGAAAATTTAATTTTTTGATGTATTTTTATATTCAAGACTTTGTATTAAAAAATATAAATCTTATTGTGTATCATTACAAATCGAATGTTCCATAAGAGTGATAACATTGAAATATATTATCAAGGTATGCAATGCATAACAGGCAGTTCTTTTTTATTTAAAATCTTTCTCTAAAAAAATCTTTAAATCCTTTATTTAAAATCCTTCAAAAGTTTTTTTTTATTTAAAATCCACCCAAAATAACTTTAGGATGATTAATCATGCCTAAAATTGTTTTTAAAGCTATTCGAAATATTAAACGAAAAATGAAATCTTATTTTTGTGTTTCTTATTAAAATTTTATTGAAACATTGTATTTATATCATTTCTCCAAGAATAATCATATTTGATTATAAATTTCGATTGAAAAAGTTCGATTCAGACCGCAGAAATGTCACCTTCAAAATCGAAACACCTTAAACCGGTGTTGGTTTTCCACAGAATAAAAATGACATTCAACAAGTTTTACTTTTTATTTTGTCTGTCGGAAAAATACTTTACTTTTCCCAGACGTTGACCCTGACCAACAAAATTGTTAAAACACCTTTCGCTAATCACCGGTCAGTAAATTCTATGAAAAAAGTCGATATTTAAATGTCTCACAAACTTTGTCGGTAGAATAGTAAAAAAAAAAATTTTCAAAGCTGTTCATCGTTCGATTCTTTAAATTGAATAAGAATTGCTCTAAATAGGCAACGCCAGAATATTGAGCAGACAAAATATAATTTATACATCACAAAAAAACCCGAAGATTATGCTTAGTATAAGTGGTTAAACTTTAAAATCCATTTTAACAACATATTAATGGAAAATATTTTAAACCATATGTTTTCAATGACAAGACGTAAAGAATAATCGATTTAGAAACGCTCGATTTGAAGTATTTCAATACCTAGTGCAGTAGAGAAGGAAATTAAACATTTTGTTCTTGTTTTTAAGAAATTCGAAGGTGAAGTAACTAGGAATGTTTCCGCTTTAAATGGTACTTTATTTCTTCACATTTTTTTTTAGAATATATTCGACTGCAACCCAATCTGAAATGCCAATTTTCTACCATGATATTTTTGTTTGACATATGCGTTGACTGGATCCAAGAAATGCTAAAGTAGGGTTTAGGTAGAAAATTTAAAATGGTATGTTTATTAGTATCAAATCAAAGGAAAACTCAATTATTTTAGCATCAAAATGTTTAAATATATATGTGAAATCGCTTTCAGCTTAAAGAAATTTTAATTTAACAGGTGATATAATAATTGCATAAGTAAATTTACTCAAATATAAATACATTTGATTAGATAATATCAATTTAAACAATAGTAATTTTAATTTCAATATTGTTTGGAAGAATATCATTTTTATTTATTTTTTAATACGCACACACAATTCAGAAGAACTGTTTATTAGCCTCATAGATATGAGTAACACAGTTTGTTTTTACATAATAAAGTTTAGCTAAATTCAATCATTTTAAAAACTATACATACGAAAATTATGGTCAAGGCCCCAAAATTGCAAGCAAATTAACCGAGTCATTGCCAAATGAATACCTTTCCATACTGAATAACGCAAGAAAATCTTTAGCGAACATAATTTCGAAACACTTTTACGGCTTTAATTTAACTTGCTATGTTCATGTGTAAGTCTTTCCAGTTCTCAATTTGTTCTCGAATTTCGATCCACTTTCTATCATCCGATCGAGCTGATACTGTGACAATATAATATTGTGGCATACTCAAGCAGCGATTAACTCAGAGAAGGCCTGGAGATCCAGGCCTTGCTCTTAACAACGTCCAATTGAGTTGAAATGTCGCATTCAAGTATAGCTCACGTAATTGCTTTTTAGTCTTAAATTTTGAGATTAAAAAGAATTGAATAACTATTAGTAAGAAAATTTTTAATCATTCTATTCAAAGATACTGAAAGGCACAAAATAATTTTTTTGAATGTAAAATAATACATAATTTATAAAAGCTTGAGGCGTTAGTACTTCTTACATTCTTATAAATAAGCAGTATAGTACTTATCAATAATTACCTGGGAATCTTAAAATTATGCATCTGAAGCTTCGATAAATTATATATTATTTTACGCTTAAAAAAATATTTTGAACATTTTTAGTCCATCTTCAAATAAAATCTTGATTAAAAATATTTTTTTCTGATATTTATTTTATTACTCATCCTTCTATACTTGTTTTTCCTTTCAAAACTGAGTTTGTTTGTTGTTGGGAAGAGGGAAATCTTTTATTTGTCTTCGTTTTCAGTTATCTGTAAACTCAGAATGAAGTCAAATAAATTTTAATTTTCTCGATACCAAAATAATGTATTAAATAAAAGTGTTTAATCAAATGCTCGTACTTTAAATTGACTCGAGTAATTGATAGAGGATTGGAAGTGTGGTAGTAAAGAATATTAAAAAAAGAGAAGAAGAGAGAGAGAGAGAGAGATCGGGAGGTTTGTGGGTGAACTAAAACTTCAGATGTGTACTTTCACCGAGAAGAAGGAGTAATTTGATAATGAATTAGACTCTGATCCCGACCTTCATTTGAAATCAGTTGGATAAGTACACAATGTATTCAAAAATTTCCAGGGCACCCGCATGTAAGGAAGTGCAAATGGTTATCTCTCTACGAAACCGATGAGATGATACTGCAACGACCTTCAGCTATACATATCAAGCTATTGCATTCTTTTTTGACTTATTCTGACTTGGCAGCGTTCCTCTGCGTAAAGCTTGTGCGTTCGTCACTATCGGGGGGGGGGAAATGCGGCAAAGAGTGAATATCAAATTTTGTATTAAGTAGGGAACATCGGTCACAGAAACTATGAAATGATTAAATCTGAGTATGGTAACGATTTTTCAGGCCGTTCACGAGTATTTGAGTGGTCTTCAAGGTTTAAAGCTTGAAGAGACTCGACCGAAGACGATGTGATATCAGGTCATCTATGTTCGAAATGATGAACATATTCAGCTTTGTTTTTGTACCACACAGTTCCGTCGTCGAGGTTCCACTGTGACTAGGGCATTCTGAAAAGATGTTTTGGGTTGACTTTTGAAATGAATGTGGCATGTAAGGCCCGATTTCTTGGATAGTTCAAATTGTTGCTTCTTGCACAACAATGCACCACCTCACAAGTTCATCCTTGTGCGGCATATTTGGGCAAGAAGGCATGTTGGTTCCCTCAACTACCCCCTTTATTCCCCAAGATCTATCCTCCCAGACAATTTTTTCATTCCGAAGTGGAAATTGAAGGGGAGGATGAAGGAACAACGGTAAGAGTCGATAGAGGAGACAGAAGAAGCGATGACATCGAAACTAAATAGTGTTGGAATGAAGACGTTCCAGAATACGTTTTTTGGACTTGTACACTCATTTCAAGTATTGTATCGAATTGTTAGGAGAATATGTAAAAGCTTAATTTCAAGTGTAAGTAAATCATCTGGGTAATATGATCGGTGTCCGATCAGATCCCATAGAACTTTTTGATTATTCTGTGTTCACATTTTTGATAATCTTTTGTAGTGGAACCGTGACCGTTTTACTCCATAATTGTGACATCTTAATTTCCGATTAATCCATCAGGAAGAGAGAAAAGTAGTATAAAAATAAGTTAAGGATTTGATTCCATAACTCTTTTGACCCTTTAGTGACTGAACTTTATAATTTGTGATGGCATAAATTATCGACAGAAATAAATCAGAACGCCATAATCTTCAAGATCGTGTTTTTACGAATAGTCCTAAGATCCATGGCTTAGTTCGAGACCAAAATTCGTCAAAAATTCAAAGGATATAGTAAGATATTGCAAACTATTATAAAAATTTGATGGAAAGAGTCTGTATTTGCGATCAGCATAAAGAAGCTTGTTAAAAGATATTTTATGTATCTAATTCACACATAAAAAACATTCCAAGTGATATCAGACGTATAAGTAAATTTATTATATTTTAAAACATTAAAAATAATATTCATTTAAAACTGTAAAAGGACTATCGGTTCTTGAAGGATCAGAAGATGTTTTCGGAAAAAAAATAACGTTAAAGAGCTGGTAATTTTACTTACAAGAAGAGCGTTTTTGTTAGTGTTAATCAGTTTTAAGACGGCTGCCAGGAGTAAATGTTTCAATAGGGTAATATGCAAATATATTTTCACAACGAAAGATCGAATTTGTTTACACATTAGACTTTTCTCCCAATTTCAACAACACCAGTGACATCTGAGCAAGTTTGTAATCTGACATGCGAGGGTCAGCAAGGGATGGCGGAGCCAGTTGGATAAAGCGTCTACTTTTTTTGCGCTTTTAATTTGCGTGTTCAATTTTTAAACTATTTTTGGAGCACTTGGTTCCGTCCTTTAAAATGAAAAACTTGTTTTCGGTTGCTTTTATTACTTAAATTGCGCTTTAATTAGTATGTTTTTTTTTTAATTCAAAAAGACTACTTCATCCTGCCAGCCACGCTACTTTCAGACAGTTCTCAATCACGCTCGAATGTCTACGGTGCTATTGAAAATGGGAAATAATTCTTAAACATCCTAAGACCATTCGAAATTTCAACATATTTGTATATTACTACTCTGAAAGATTAACCCCTAGTCTGGGATCGAAACGATCAATTTGAACCATCTCGCATCAAAATTGGTTAACCCTTACCAAAACACTCTCCTTGTTTGTAAATCTTCCAACATTCTAAAAACGTTGGGTAGAGGTGGTAATGTAAGTTAAATCTGTAAATTCTCTCTTTAGCCTGAATGTGGCGATTAGGGTGCAGACTAAAATGGTGACTTCGTCATCTTGCTGTGGTTCAAAATTACGAGGCTTATTGACTCTGGTTAGAAGACTGCATATATTTAATAACCATAAATTATTTATTTCTAGAACATTTGAGTCGTTTCCGAAACGACTGTGATTATGGCGACACCGATTTGCTTCCCCTTTTTTTAAAAATTTAAGTCATTCTTTTTTAAGCTCGTTCTTGTGAGAATAACATATTTTTTTAACTAAAATAATAAGATAAGTCTCCGTGATAACATTCTCAAAACTTTTTTTGAAAATGTTTTCAGTTGTAAAAAAAAAAAATTTCAAATTTTTAAGTGAGAATAAGGAACGGGTTTTCTCTTTGAGACAACAATGCAGTATTCCGGTTGAATGCTAGACAAGTTGATGTAACAATGAGTATCAAAAGAGTAGGAGTATGGAAAACGATCTGACCGATATAAAAACATCTAATTTATTTTAACAAAAAAAACTCAGCTCACTTTTATATCTTTTATTTATTCACTCGAATCCTTTTCTTTTTAATTTTTGAATTGTAAAAATATATCGCAGACACGGTGTCTTATGGTAAATTTACTAGGTCCTATTTTTTCAAGGTATATTCTCCAAAACCAAAATTTACTCTTTCATATTTACAAAGAATACAATGTATAAGACGTAATAAGTTTCGAATACAATGCAAGATGTAAGATAATTTGTTTCGAATATATTTTGACGCACAAGGTCTTAAAAATTATACTGAATGGTGTAAATTGTTCGAAATATACAGTTGACCTTATTAACACCCGGTAGTCGTGATCCATGCGTGGGTTAAGTGAACCGTGAGTTATAGGACTAATATAACTTGAGCAATGATATAATTTCAAACATTAATATGAATATTGTACGTAGCATTTGCGTTAATTACAAAGTTGTTGGTTAATTCGAGAAAATAATTTTATGGTCACGTATGCTACTTTTATAATATTTAAGTCAATTGCCTTTTATATAAAAATATTTAACAAAAATATATTTAAAATATTTAAAGAAAAATGTGCTTTTTTTTATCAACCAATCTTTAATGAATGATTGTTTTTTACCTGCATCTTTTTAATCTCTTTTATGACAGATCTTATTTGTAGTGCTCTAATCCGAGATCTCTGTTGCTCAAAATAACTAATCATTTAGAATTAATTTAAACATGAAATATATATATATATAACTCTTAAAATTTGACCAACACAAAATGACTGAAAGTGCAGATAATCCTACTGACCGAGAGAACTTGAAAATAATCCCTTACAAAAATAATTAATCCAAACTTGAACATTTCAGTTTGGAGAAATGGTGATTCATATATAAAATAGAAAGGGGGGGGGAGAATGTTGATGTCTCTGCTCTAAACAGGAAGTCGTGACGTCTTCCGAATACAAAAATTAATCTGAATTTCATTTAAAAAAATAAGAATTAGGATGTCAGAATTCCAGAAGTGATATAACTATCAATTGTTTTTTATCGTAGGAGCCAGTAAACCTCATGTAAAGCAGAATCGCGTGTTACTGAACCACATATTGTCAAAGTTTGATTGTGTTTGTTAGATATTGTATGTAAAGACGAAAAAGATCTACTACCTCCATATTTTTATGCGGCAGGTTTATTTATAAAATATGAATACGAGTTTTTGATATTAAATAACGAGACTGACGCTGCTACAGAAGTACGCATGCGCCAAACACCAGCGACCGACAGCTGTTTAAAGCCTTCTGTTTCGAATCCAGTATGACCGCAGTAGCCTAGTGGATGTGGGAGCAAACTCGAGGTCGGAGGTTTTCGTCGAGTCGTAGGTTCGAAACTGATTGCCTCGAGTAGGTTCGATGCCACTTGATGTACGTTGGTTCTATCATGGCTCAAAGTCCTCCAGTTGGCGAGGGATGGAAGTTAGGAGAGGAAGGTGCCAGTTCAGGTGTCATCCTCGTCACTTGACAGAGGTTCAAAGTTAAGAAGTTAGTCACCAATAGCCCTCGTGTTGCTTCCAGTACGATGTTAATAAAACCAACCAACTTTCGAATGCAACGCTTCTCTCTTCTGTAAATAAGTCCGAATAGCCGTAGCTTTCATTCGCATTAAAGTTATTTTTTGTTTTGCTGGAAAAATAGTAAGTGTAACAATAGAGCAACGAATTGTTGCAAAATTTCACATTAAACTTGAAAAAGCCTTTACTGAAACTTATAATTTATTGAAAGAAGTGTATGACAATGAATGTTTATCGTATGCACATGTTTTTGAGTGGTTTAAGCATTTTCAAAATGGCCGAGAAGACGTTGAGGATTATTCACACCCGTGTCGTTCTTCTACATCGCAAACCGATAAGAATATCGAAAAAAAAAATCGGTAATCTGGTTCGATCTGACCGTCGATTAATTGTCTTTGCGATTACTGAGACTGTGGTAATTGACAGAGTCCATACGACAAATTTTACATAAAATTTTAGCATGCAAAAGTGTGTACCAAAAATTCTCACACCTGAAGAACAAGAAGCGCGCAAAAATGTTCGTACTGATGCTTTAAATGCAATTAACTCAAACTTACTGGAAAACATAATAAAGTGCGATGAATCGTGGATTTTTACTTATAATCCTGAAACAAAGCACCAATCCACACACAGGAAGAGCCCATCTTCACCAAGAGCCAAAAATGCTCGATTGAGCAAATAAAAAATTCAAAGCAATGATGATTAGTTTTTTTTTTTTTTTTTTTCAATATTCATGGGATTGTGTACCTTCACTGGGTTCCTGAACATCAAATTATGAATCAACATTACTACCTTCGCGTTTTTGCTAAACTCTGTGAAAGAATGAAATGATCCGAATTATGGAAGGACAAGTTATTCTGCTTTGTCTGTCAAGAGGTTTCTGGCAAAGTACAGCATCCCAGTATTAAACTATCCACCTTATTCACCAGATCCTGTGCCATGCGACTTTTATCTGTTTCCAAAGGGGAAATCTACTTTAAAAGGAACAAGATTTTAATCCGTTCAAGCTGTGATAGAGAAAGTGGCATGCATCCTGAAAGAGCTGACAGAAAATTTCTAGCACTGTTTCGAACAATGGAAGGTTCGCATGGAGTGTTGAAGAGATAGAGAACGGGTATTTTTGGAAGGTGATAATAAGTAAATCTGTACAAAATCAAAAGAAACGTCGTTCGTTTATAATAAAAGAGTCAGTCTCGTTATTTGAGAGTAACACCTTGTATTTATAATTACGTATACAGAGGTTGCGAAGAATAATAAGTAAACAGCGGACTGTAAATTAACTAAAACATTTAACATAGTGCGTGCGTGCGAGCGCGCATTTCAATTATTCCACTTCTCAAATCCTTCCATTACAGCGAGAAGGTTGTAAAGGGTCCATACAACATGCGGGTTGGGGTTCCGTCGCCAAGTTACAAATGCGGAACATTTTGGAATTAAATATTCCAAGATGTTCACTGAATTTCGAACAGTAATGTTTATTGATTAGGTAGACACGAACTTTAAATTTCCAAATAATTCATGACATATTGAAATTTCATAAAGTGTATCATTACCTGAAAATCTAAGAGTAATTTTTATGTTTTGTAAAAAATTATAATCTTATATTTAATCTCGTTTGTTTGAATTAACGTCGCACTGGGAGCAACACGGACTATTGGCGAAGAACCTCATAATTTTGAACCTCAGTCCAAGTGACGACACCTGAGCTGGCATCCCCTCTCCTAACTTCCACACCATGTCATAAGGAGGACTTTGATCTTGACAGATTTAACGAGCATCAGCCCCGGCTATACAGTGGGTCTTCAGTGGCATCAGGTCGAACCTACGGCTCAATGAAACGAGTCCGAAGCCTTATCCACTAGGCTACCGCGGCCACTTTATTTAATCTTAGAAACTGATGTCAAGAAACAGCTCCACGGTAGCCGAACAGTCACAGTTGCAAGTTCAGGGCCAGCGTTGTTTGAGTTGAGTTGTGGGTCAGGTGGCCGCGAAAGATCCGTAGTGTAGCAGAGTTGCTGCAAGTTAAATCTGTTTAGGCTCTAAGTCCTTCCTTTGGCATGATGCAGAAGTTTGGAGAAGGGGTATCTGTTCTAGTCTTGTTCTCATCATTTGACCGAAGTTCAGAATTTACGATGTTCGTCGCCAATAACCCTTGTGTAACTTTTAAGAGCTACGTGAATAAACAATCAATCGAACAAACTGATATCGAAATAGTAATTTGAATTTTTGCATCACTATTCATTAAGATTAAGATCTTTTTTGATCAAAAGTAATTTTCTATCATTAAGAAAAGTTGTTTTCCATTTAATTCAGTTTTCCGTCCTTTAGTTACAGAAACAGGTTTTTAAAATGTGTACAAATAATTTCTTTCTTTGCCTGGTTTGGAAATGTGCCATTTAAATCATTTATTGTGAACGAATAACACAAAAACGCTTCCGACAAATATGAAAAAAATTCAAGGCTATCTTCATTTATTTGACTTTTTAAAGATGGTTCGCCATTTCATCTGAAATCAACAAAAAGAAAATGATACGAATGAAAATTCAAATTATTATATAATTCTTATGGCCGTCTAATTTCAATCAAAAACGGAAAATTTTAAAAATATTATTCCTCATACATTTCAGTTTTTCAAAAATTGAGTCCACAAATTCAGCAAACCAGAAATTCAACACAATACTATTTTTCACAACCAATCATGGGCGTGTCATTCCACAATTCTAAAGATAAATAAAATAAAATAATTGATCAGGATTTTTGATTAAAGCAATCTAATTAATTTTTTCGCATGAATACATAGTAGAAAATAAGATTTTTTTGATGCAAGTTTAAACTGCACGCCCATCTGCATTGAAATTATTGAGGTCATTGATCATAAGTGTAAAATTTCCTTCAGAAATTTCATTGTAACGTTTTGGAAGGTTATTTTAAAACATTTTTTTTTTTATATATTTTCAAAAAGTTTAAGGTTATTTTTTAATCCACACACAACAAGAAAGATGCGTAGTTATTAACAATAATTGCTTTTTTATGGACCATGGTAGCCAAAAGGAATTTTAATTACAAACTGTTAATAAGATTTGAAAAAAAAAAAAAGTAAGGTTTGAAATTTGTTTTGTACACAATGACGAAGTTTTTGAAGTAGAAATCGTTGCAGTTTTTCTCAGTATAAATTAAGTCCTCTCTTGGCGTGGTGTAGAAGTCAGGAAAGAGAGGTGTCAACTCAGGTGTCATCTTCGTTACTTGACTGAGGTTCAAAAGTACGAGGTCCGTTGCCAATAATCCAATGTTGCTTCTTGTGCGACGTTAATAAAACCAATCAATCTCTCAATTTCGATATACATTCTAAAAATAATAAAAATCTGAGGGGAACGTTCTTAGATAAAGATTCCTCAGGACTTAGGTGAGATACTACGTGCCGTGTTCAGGTAGCCTGTCCCTTTGTCCCCAGGCACAGATTCCGGACTCAGAATCGTCTCGTTTTCTGAAAGGGAGCAACCTACAGTAACAGTATCTAAAAAAGGCACTAATATACCCGTAGAAAGGGAATTTTCTCCTATGATTAAATTGCGGTCGAGCGAAAGAAAAAGTTTACCCCCATGTTACTAAATAAAGTAAATTTTTAAAAATTCTGTTAAGAATCTCATTTTTATTTAAAATCAACATTAAATATATTCAGAAAATTTGTGCGTCAGGAAAATATAAGATTACACAAATTATCTATTTTCGCGTGTCAATTTCAGTTTTTTTTTCCCTCAATAATAATTAATACAAAGACATATGCTTTCTCTTGAACAAACATACGATTACTAAGAAATTAAGTGTCCAGTTTGAAGGGGGAAATAGATGATCAACTATTAGAAAAATTTAATAACTATTAACTAAAAATTTGCATATTTCCCTCTTAGAAGGAAAAATAAATGGTTGTACTAATTACTGTTATATTGAAATTAACAGGTGTCCCGTTTTGAGGGGAGGGATAAAGGATCCCAGGTTACTATAAATAACAAACACTAATTTGTAGCTTTATGAACATTTTCAGATTTCAGTAAAGACGTGCCGTGTAGCGGGGTTGATGAACTTTAAACCTAGTCGGGTTCCCAAGTCTTCCCAATGGCGTGGTATGAAAGTTTTGAGAGGAAAGTGCCAGCTCGGTGCCGTCGTTATCACTTGATCGAGACTCAAAATTACGAGGTCCGTCACCCATAACCCTTGCGTAACTTCCCAATGTTACGGTAATAAACAGTCATATCATATCTCCTTACTATATCTTTAATTGTGTGGGGCTTTCCAAACATTATCTTTTCTCTCCAATCCATGAATGGTTTTAGATTTTTTTCGAGTGCATAATACCATGGAACTGGTCTAGCCCTGTTGGTCTTTGGGGACTTGAAGAAACAGAAGCAACACAAGTAATTCTCTGAAAATTGAATAATTATTGGGAAATTATTATGTATTAACACATAATGGTCAGAAATATCTGACATTTTATCTTTTATAAATTGTTTTCTTTAAAATATTAGTGTTGCTTCAATTGATTAAATGCTAGAAACCTGTTAGTCTCATGCGTTTAATCGAAGCTAATACCTTAATTTACGTTTTTTATATCATCCTCTACTAGAAATGAATTACACATTTTTAATCTTGAAAAAAAAATTACAAAAATTTATTTTTTATTTTGGAAATTAAAACAAATTACCTTAAAAAGTTGTATGTTTGTTTGGCATAATCAAAACTTAAAATTCGATTTCAAAGTAAGAGGAGATATTCATACCTACAGGATTTCTTATAATTAAACAGATAATTTTAAACTCACCTAGTTATAGTTCTCTTTTTTTACTATTTTTAAAATGCCGGCTCTGTAATAATTACTCCGTTATTTATAAGATTAAAAAAAAAAACATCTACAGAAATGCAGTTTTCGATATAATTTTATATATATATATATATAAACACTTATGACACAGAACACCTCTTCTCATCGTTCGTTGGTGAGATAATAAATAAGTCCTCTTGGCCTACATTCTGTCTGGGTTAGGCCCTTGAGAAATTTTGACACTGAATTATTGAAATCAGTATCAGAAGATGATGTTCCAAAAGCGGATTCGAACGCGGATGAAAGTTGAAACGAGCACCCCCCTTGGCGAAACACATCAAGCGAATACGAACAAAACCCCTCTTCCCTCTCAAAAGGGACACTCTAATCTTGTGAAAGCATAACGGATTTCCATCTGATAAAAGAATTCTTATCTTGCGATAGGTGTAATGGGCGAGGATCTAATCTGGGTCAAATCGAGCTGAGGTGTCAGTTTGTTGTTGAGTGAAATGGATGTTCGTTTAATTAGCGAGTGTGAATCTGTTTACAAGCCCGAATGAACATTTCTCCCGGTGATGCTTTGTTTCTTGTGCGTGATGCTTCCAAAATAAGAAGCTATCGGCGTCACTCCAAGACAAAAAAGATAGATCAAGATAATATCGATGCAGAGATGCCGGAATTAATCTTTTAAAATAAATAAACAAAACAAAAAGCATGAGGAAAAATCGTTTAGGTTTTAAAGGTAACATTGTTATACAAAAAAATATGTAGCTAATGGAAATTACTTAATCGAAGCGTCGATTTATGCATTCTCTGCATGTGGTTCGTATGCAGAATTTCCATGTGGTTCGTATACAGAATTTCCATGTGGTTCGTATACAGAATTTCCATGTGGTTCGTATACAGAATTTCCATGTGGTTCGTATACAGAATTTCCATGTGGTTCGTATAGCAGAATGACCAGATTCAACGTGAATCGGCCCCGCTATACGGCGGGTCTTTAGTGGCATCAGGGCTCGAACACGATTCAATGAAAGTAACACCGGCCGCAAATCAACGACCATGATCCCGATGCTGCCTCGGCAACATTTGCAGGTGGAAGATACGATGTTGTGATTCGACTTTTCCAGTGCTTTTTTTTATTTGTTTAATAAACCTCTCATTAGAAACTACACGAAAGCTCATCTTAAGTTTTGTATTTTCTAACGAAATCTTTGTGTCCTAATAACTGCGGTCGCGGTAGCCAAGGGATCATGGTCGCGAGCCAATTTGAGAGCCGTGGATTCGAGTATTGTTTCACTGGAGAACTATCATGTAGCGAAGAGGATGCACCATAAGTCTATCGGGACTCAAAGTCCTCCACCATAAATCTTATCGGGCAACAAACCCTCAAGAAAAAATTAAGAGAGGAGTTCCAAATCAGGTGTCCTTCTCCTCATTTGACCGAAATTCAGAACTTCGAAGGCGCTCCTGTTTTTCCTCTAAGTGTAACGTTAATAAAACAATCAATCAACAATTTCTCTCTTTTCTCTGATTTAAATTTATAATTAATTATTCTCCATTAAATTTCAATTGTTATATAATTTCATATCAATAAGACATTATGCTGCTTTTATATATAAAAAACGATATTTTATTTAACCGAACAATGATAATTATTCCTTTGAAATTGGTAATTTAAAATTATGTTCTTTATTTACTATAGAGATGTACATTTTACATAACAGCGTATACAAATTACATAAAAAGCAAGAAGCTGCTGAAGAATATAGTTTTTTTTTTTTTGTATTAAAATGAGAAGAGAAACCCGATGGCAAAATTCAAACTACCATATAATTTTAATACAGTAAACTCGCCGAAATGCGGATGTTATCATATCATTAATAACTTTTATAAGATCTCAAAATCATTTATATTACGTTTTCCAATGCTTAAAAAGTGGCCGGGATAGCCTAGTGACCATGGTCGGGGATCCGCGGTCAGTGTTGTTTTCGTTGAGTCTTGGGTTCGAGTCCTATGTCATTAAAGACTCGCCGTATAGTGGGGATGATGCACCTTAAATCTGGTCGAGGTCCCAAGTCCTTTCCTGGTGTGGAAGTTTGGAGAGTGAGACGCTCGCCAAGAAGTCGAACTCTTCACTTGACCAAGATTCAAAATTTCGAGGTCCGTTATCATTACCCTCATGTTGCTTCTCAGTGCAACGTTAATAAACAATCACACATCAATGATAAAAAGTAGTTAATAAAATTCAATTGGAGGTTTGTATTCTTTTAAACAATTTATTACCTAAGTATTCTTATACCAGAAACCCAATTGTACGTTTAAGTCATTCTAATTTTTCAGTAGTTGTGTCTGGCACGTTTTCTAATTTTTTTTGAAGGATAACCTAGTTTAAAAAGATAGATAAAAATAATATTTGATGAAACATTAAGTATACAGAACTGCATATTAGTTTATTAATTAAAGACTAATTTTTATGAGAATACTGATATAGTTTCCTCAACAGGCTTTTTTTTATAAAATCAATTCTCCAAAACTCTTATTTCAATACTCATCGATCTAAAAAAAATACATAAAGGAGAGAAAAAAAGGAAACGAGCCATTTAGCCTTAAAGATCTATGTAAGATTTATCAACAATTTGTCAATTTTCATGTATTCCAAATTACAGGACATATAGTTGACAAAAAAGTATTGTAACAAAGTGAAATTCGTAGTTTTTAAGGCAGTAAAACAACAAAATCTGCATTGTAAATTTGTATAATACAACATTTTACGTAGCTAATATATTTTGCAACAAATAAATATTTAAAATATTTTTTTTTCAGAAAAAAAATAATGTAATTTGCTGTTCAAAAAAAGTATTAGGACATCAGGCTTGAATGTTGCATCAAATATAAAATAAAATGCCTGAAGTTTTAAATTAAAAGTCAATACTTGGAATGCATTCTTTTGGCTACGATTACAGCATTCAAACAGCTCGACATCAATTCAACCAAATCTTTTGTCATATTTGCAGATATAGTGTTCCATGCATTGCGTAAAACTTCCTTCAGACTAGATTTGCTAGTTATTGAGCTTTTTGTGTGTCCAATAAATGCCACGAATGCTCAATTAGGCGATCTGGGGACTGCAGTAGAGTTAAAAGTTTTCAGAGGAGCGTTATAGAGAAGCCACTCTTTGGATTTGATGGCAGTATGCTTAGAGTCTTGGCAGTCCTAATTTCCTTATACTGTCTTTCAGGTTATGACGTAGCACATCAGTTTATGTAAGGCCGTCATTTCCTCATCAACAATTTGCAGATTTCCATCCCCAATGCAACCCATACAGCCCCATATTATGACGTTACCTCTTAAATGTTTCACAGTTTTCAACATATTTGATTTTAACACGGTATTTTTTCGCTCAAAATCGTAAGGACGTATTTTGTTTCGAAAATTCCAAATTTTTTTTCGTCGGGAAAAATACAATTATTTTTCCAGAAATCTAATGGTTTGTCTTTGTATTTTTTGGCAAAATCTGATAGATTTTTTTTCTAATAGCTTCTGAGATATATAGTTTCTTCCTTGGCCGCTTTGCTTTTATGTCTACATCATGCAAAATATTTCTGTCTGAGATGTTACAGTCTTTCCTGATGCTCATTCAAAGTCTGCAACTGAGCACTTCTCGATGAAATTTTCGGAGTATTTTTCACGAGAAGCCATCTTTCTCTCTTTGTCAGTTTTCTTGGTCTCCCTGATCTCGGCTCACTATTCACCAGCCTCATTTTTCTTTTTAAAAATATAAATTGAGTACAGTGAACTATTTAACTGTTTTGAAATTTCATGAAACGTTTTGTCACTATGACGCTAATAAACATTTTATTTCTTCTTCGTAAGTCAAATCTCTTGTTTTAGGTGCCATGACAGAAAATGTGTTCGTAATCTGATTCAAATGAATTGAAAAGCAGGCCGCGGTAACCTGGTGGATAAGGCAGCGGACTCGTGGTCGAGTCATAGGTTAGAGCCTGATGACCCGCCGTGGAGCCGGGGCTGATGCGCGTTAAATCTGTCGGGCCCAAAGTCCTCCCGTTGGCATGGAGGGAATGTTAGGAGAGTGGGGGTGGCAGCTTAGGTGTAGTCCTCGTCACTTGACCGAGGCTCAAAATTACGAGGTGCGTCGCCTGTAGCCCTTGTTGCTCCTAGTGCGACGTTAATTAAACCAAACAAACATGAATCGAAAACAAATAAACGAGCATCTTTAATTGAAGCTCATTTGAGGGTGACCTTGGAAGTAAATGACGTCACTGTTCGCTGTAATTTGCATACTCCCTTTTTTTTTTGTTCTAATACTTTTTTGCAGTGCTAATTTTCTTTCTTTCTTTTTCTTTCTTTTTTTTTTTTTTTTTGTTATTTTTATTTAAAAAATTTTGAATTTACTTTAAAAATTTTATTTTTACGTATCACCACTATCTTGTGAATGCTATCTAATAAAAATTTGTTATTCAATTTGTTGCATTTCATTAGCTTGAGAATTTCAATTTTCGTTATGTTCTAACTTTTTTTTTATCAATTGCATGTTGTCGATGAAATACGAGTTAGTAGTACAATCATAAATCCAAAAATGTTTAAGCATTGAATGAAAACTTTTCAACTCTGTGCGCAGTGACCTAGAAATCGATGAAAAAACTGCAAAGCATTTTACTGAAATTGAGTTTGTTGTTGTTCGAATCCGTGGAACAAATATATTGATTCTTCTGTGCTCAGTATATGTAGAGTTCCGACTATTCTTTGATAAGAAGTAATTGCTAACATTTAAGAGGGCTCCAGGCTCTGACCCGAGAGCACAAATGAGGAAATTCAATCCAATATCCTAAGTCGTCTTTCCCAAAATAAAACAAAAAAATTAGGACAAGCACTTTACTTTGAAAAAAATTCTAAAATTGTGAACAGAATAAAAATTAAATGTGTTTCTAGAATATCTCGTTTCCGTTTACTTTATTAAAATTATATCACGACTTTATCCAAATTTTTAGGAACATAAAATTAAGAGGAAATTAAATATATAATGAATTTTAAGGTGATAGTACACCTTCAAAATACATTTTTGGTCAAAATATCGATTTTTCTCTTTTGATTTCATATTAAAATTCAGTCTTTTATCTTTAAAAATCTATTTAAATTGTTTTTCTAACTTATTTAGAAGCTGAGTTATAGCTGTTTTAATATTACTTGATCATGAATTCTTATTCATTACACAATATTGTCGCGTAGATATTGAAGCAGGTTGAATTGAACATATAATAGATAAGTGAATAACGAGATTTATTAGCAGAATAAGAACAGCTAAACTTGGCTGAGAACATATGAGGTTTACATATTACATGAGAATATTCCAAAATACTGCTCTTGAAACATTAAGAATATTCTGGATTGCTTTAGAAATTACAGAAGATAACAATTAAACAAAACATTAGCGTGAATTTTTAATATTGTCAGCACTGGGTTTTGAACCGGTGAACTTTCGTTCTGTAAACTAACGCTTTACCTCTACACCTTCGGTGCTAGTATGCTTCGTCGCAATATCTCATAATGTGATACATCAATAAAGCTGAAATTTTATATACATGTTTTTCAAATACTTATACAAATTTTAGTGTTCAGATAACTCGAACTACCACAGCTTCCTACGGACCATAAAGACTATATCATATATATAATCATATAGTCATTTCCATAAGTACTATATGATTAAAGTAATAGTCTATTCCCTTGATAAGATATATACTGTATTATAATTAATTTACAAAATGTCAATGTATTATTTTCTTTTGAGTTACCTTATATTGCGGAAAGTCTTAATTTTTGTTTATATTTGTATAAAATGTTCTCTTTTGACTGCAAAAATATACACCAACTTAACTTTTCTCGAGTATTTTTCTAATTTTGAAACCCCATAAGGTTATAAAATATGTATTTGTAGGCAAAATTTACGTTAATTCAAAAAATTGGCTACGAAGGTGTACAGCTACCTTAAATATTTGTAAATACATTTTTAATATTTTTCACATGCGATGATTAAGTTATTTGACAAATGTTTATTCTTGCTATTTAGATTCAAATGGGAAAAGAAGAAGAAAAATGTAAAAGATATAAGAAACTTGTTTTTGTCATGTTAAAATGAAAACATGTTTCAGTTGTTCTTCGGTTTGAATCCTAGAATACTCTAAAGGCACGTCGTA
>BMAW01074179.1:1179658-1234858 GCA_019974015.1 Nephila pilipes
TGTGGCTTATTTAATATAATGTGGCTTATCAATAATGTGGCTTATTTTATAGTAAGCCACATTATTGATTATTATTATTGGCACATGATTACATTATTATTAGGATTTATACCTTTTTTATTTTAAATAATTGTATTATTAATTACGAAATTTTGACCTTCATTCGCTAGTTTAAGTGTGAATTATGTCTAACCATTTTTATATCGCCTAATTAAAATCTTTCTTTATCCATTACATGGGTCATAATATTAATACATGATGAATGGATTAACTTAAATGAAAGTTTTTGACTTTAACGTCTTTCGAATTTTGTCGAAAATAGAAATAATATAATTTCTATTACTTTAGCAAACTGAAAAATACGTATGCAATAACCAAGTACTAAAACTTCTTAGAATACAGCTTCTTACCATTCTTAATAACTTCTAAGCTATGCCTTACATTCCTTTCTTATGTACGGGAAACATGAACCCTATGTACTCTAGCGAGCTTTTTTCTTTTCCATGGAGTTTACTGAATATGGAGAACACAAGTAATGCGCACTTGGGATACTCTAGCCATCCTTTTCTATTTTCGAACCTCCTTCTTGTTAACGAACTTTTACCTTTTTTTCTGTCTAGATTACATTTTAAACAAATGTTTGGCTTAGCTTAGACAAATTTCACTCCTGTGCCATGCACCCTGTCACTCACTTATTCACTCAAAATATATGTTACCTCTATTATTTATTTATATTTCACCATTCTTGACTTTGCTTCGAAGTTTATTTCTTAGTTGTAAGATCTTATAGCCAATGACTATATTCTGCATATTAAACTACTCCATATGAAGACAAGGAACTGACCTCGTAATTTTGTGCTTGGTCAAGTGACGAGAACAGTACCTGAGTCGATGTATACTGAACGATACTCCAGACTAAGTGATAATTTCGAAGCGAAGTTTTATTTAACGTGCGGTTTGCACACTCATGAAATTTTGTTGAAATTGCGACTCTCCCATGACTCGACTGAAATGTCACCTGCCACGACTTTTACCTCAAGCCCATCGCAACCTTATTTAATGTTCGAAGGAAATTGATCTTTTTGGTTACTATACTGAACTGTCTTTATCTGGTTTGAACTGTCTATGTCTGGAAACGTGTGTATGTATGTCCTCGGGACATTCGCCTTACACAGCTGCGGCAGCTATTAGGTGCTTTTACTCCAAGAGAGGAGGCGAATAGACCCACACTTCCCCAAGGAGGTAAATCATTTTGCTGTTGAGGGAATTTTTGAATGACATTCAAAGAAGATTGTCTTTCCAGACATTACTGCAATTGATATACATTCCCTGTTATATTGAGTGTCATTTGGAAATATTTCGTTGACCTTATCGGTCGTCTTCAGTTCAGATGGCAGGTCCATTGGATGCATGCGTGGTAAAAGTTTATATAAGCAGTTATTTTTATGAGTTAAGTGCCATACACTATTCATAAAAGAAATAACAAATAGTGATAGAGGCATTTTTTTTCTGTTGGACTTATGTTAACCAATAGTTTTAAACTGGCATTAGCTGCCCTGTAGTGTTCAAATTCCTGACCACCACTACGGCGAAGTTGTTCTTGTTCGTTGCTATGGAGTTTTGAACGACTCATCTTTACAGGATTGAAAATATATGTCTTACTGATAACTGTGACAATTGAGTCCGAAAGGAATTCCCCAAAGCAAAGGTGGACAATTGTTTTGGAACCGGGGCCATTTTGTGGTAGTGGAGGCTAGCGGCGGGCAGCATCTATTAAAATGATAGCATTCATTAGTTAACTTTGCATTCCAGAAAAACTATAAATTGTACCATAAAAATCAATAAAAAATAAATTAAGTTAAATTGTGGCAGTTTTATTCAATTTATATAGTGCTGATTTCACATAATCCATAGATGCAAACACATTTAATTTTATAATCAGCTTAATGAGATAAATGTACCCCGTTACACTTCCCTACTTTTTTTTTTTTTTTTTTTTTTGAAATCGTATGAATGAGATTGCTCGTTGAGATTCTCATCACAGTCTGCAAGATAAAGACTATCAAAGAGCATCTATATAAATTCTTGTTCATCTTCAATGAAGAAAAATTTTGCTCACAAGTATATGTAGCGCCAAATATAAAGAACATTTTCCTAGCAAATTTCTTTGTACATGAAAGTTTTCCAGAATACAAATTTTTGTAACAGTTATCATAATATCACAGTATTAAACATTTATTACATATAGCAGTCCGCTATTTGCCCACCTCTGCTCGAAAGAGATAATTAGTAGACGCTTTTAGTTTATTCCTGAAAAGAAGCCCACCAAAAGTAAAAGGTAATAAAGTACGGTTGGAACCTTGAAGAAGAATTATAAATATTTTAATAAGTATTCTTAATTAAGTTTTCTCGAATATTAAAAATCAACTCAATTTCAAATAATAATCGATATTTCATCAATGTTAAGAACGTGATAATAATACTACGCTTCTGGTGTCGAATTGAAAAGTGTTTTTATTTTTATTATGCCGTTTAAAATTAATGTATACTGTTTTATCGATTCTTTTTCTACCAGAGAGTCCACACTTATTTCCTAAAGTCGGCTAAGGAATTGAAGAGAATATCATCTATTAGTTTTATGTTTTAAGATTCCCCTCGGATTTTGTCGAAGGGAGAAGAAAACACATAAGAGATATTATTGCGCTTCATTTACATAGAAGCCGATGTTGAATTTACCCCAAATTTTAAAATATCCCGAGTTTGAGTTTTTAGATTTAAACATTTGTTAAATTCTACTCTTTTGTAGCTTTATCATGTTTTATTCTATTTTTTGTTTTTCTTTTCTTTCCTTCAAATAGAGGCTTAACTGTTTATTATATTTCTCAAAGCTTGGATGTTTTCGTATATAAATTTGAACAAGAGATATTTAATTCTTACAGTTAATAAAGATGTAACCAATCAGATGTGTCATCTTTTATCAATTAAAACTAGGAGGTCAGTCCTCCATAACCTCCTATACAGTCACGTGGAGACAATAATTTGAAATAGAAAAGATTAAGGAACAACTATAAATAACAATATGATATCAAAATTCTAAAAAATAACAGAGTTCTCAGAACTCTGTCTCCAGATAGTATTAGATAATAGAAACGAAATTGGAAAAATACTTTACCAGGGAAGAACCAGCGAGCAACATAAATTGATGTGGTTATGAAATACACATACCCGTTTATACTGAGTCCGCTAAATTTAGAATTGAAAAAAATACTCATTTTTATATCAGTACAAAGTATATTTTTAACTTGATAAATTAAAATATAAGAAGAATCTGAAATACATCATTGAGTACACAAAAAAAATTATTTGTACAAAAAAAGTTTGTATATTATAATGTGTATATATACTTTTTCTATATTAGTACAGGCAGAATAGTTAATAAGATAGTTCGTAGAGGAGTATTATTTGGATTTAAAAACATTTTATTCCTGTTTGATACCCATTCGAATGTTATGAGGTAAAGACCCCTTGTATAGGTAAAAATAATCTTAAATACGTAAAACTGGCCGAAATATTCAGTTTTGTGTGGTAGTTGAATATTTTTATAAGAAAATCTTTAGCTTTGCGATTAAAATAAAAATACCACAAGTCGCAGTTTTTGTGACATATTTACTTATTAAATACAAAAAAAAAAAAAAAAAAAAAGGTTAGATACAAAAGAGTAGAGATTAGATACAAAAAAGGCATAAATTAATAAAAATAAAAATAATAAAAATCCTTAATGATACTTTATAAAAGAATGAGAACAAGTTTTTTCCAATTAAAATATTTAATTAAACTTATAGTATCACATTTATTCAGCGTGACGAAAAAACATTTCCGGTCTTGGACGAAAAGGTCTAAGATAGAACATGAACAACTCATCCGCAGATTTGGTGTTATGCTAAGGTTTTGCACGGAATTGAAAAGCTAGCTGAAGAAACATAAAATATTGGTAATTATCCTCAATATAAATATATCATGCAAAGAAGGAAACCGAATTAAGAAGGAAGAGTTCAAAGCTCTCCAATCAATATGGTGGCTTCACAATTGTCTTGAAAATTACGGATAATTTAACCCTATTTTTAATCATTTCTCAGATTCTTCTGTTGGCAAACAAATACTTAATATTTTAAACGAGTTTTATTTCGATTCTAGAAGTTTAAGAGAAATCTTCCATTGCTGTAATACATTTTTTTTTGAAAATTAAGCTCATTACTGGTGAAAGCAGACATAATTGAATTTTATGTTAGCTTTATAGGTATGGTAATATTATAACCCTTAAAATAATTCTGCTTTAAATGATTAAATAAATTATTTCCACCAATATCACTTTAATGTTTATTCCTTGGCCATTTTGTCATCATTAAATTAACTTACAAGCATCAAAACATACAAGGAAGGTGCCAATTTTAGGTAGCAAAAAGAATGAAAGCATAAGATTGAATAGAATAAAAAAATGCGATAAAAATCAAATTATTCAATTAAATATTAAAATAAAAACAAATGAAATAATTTTAAAATAGACAACAATATTCTGTTCAAATATTAAAACTAAAGTAAACAATAAATTATTAAATTAAATATATCTTAAGAGAAATATAATTATTGTTACCAAAAAACGAAAATAAAATAAATCTTTACATTTTAATATGTTCTCAACAGGCATGAGCGGTGACACCAATACACAGGAACTTTCTACTTAATGTATTAATTCTTTTTATTTCCAATTACAAGGAGTCGTGACTTATGTATTAACTTATTATTCATGGATGTTTTGGGAACAGTATTGTTGTGTGTACATAAATAAATATTTCCATTTTGTGCGTCTTATGAATGTATTCATGCATTACGGGTTTATTACAAATTTAGCACTTAAGAAACAAAATACAAAGAAAATGAAAAAAGTCCCGATTAAATCGTTTAAGCGAAACCATGTAAGCAAAAGTAATGGTAGGATAAAGTAAAAGTGGAAAAATACGTTACAAGTACCACTGGAAGTTTCGAATAGAGCTATAATTAAGAAAAAAGAAAAGGCCACTTAACGCCTTCGAAACGAGTCAAAAATCCTCGGAAAAAAAAAAAAAGAATCATTTTGTCCTCCAAAAAGAGGTGAAAATAGAAGGAGAAAAAGGACAGTCGCAATGATACTCTTTTGTGTTTCCGCCTAAAAGTTCCATTTCCTTGTACCTCTGTGTCCGTGCTTTCCTTTTTTTCTGCATTTAGTGAAATTAACACTTTCTTGTTGCTTTTCGGGCTCGCGCGTGAAAATCTTTTTTTTTTTTTAATTTGTTGTTTCGGTCGTTGAACTATTATCATCATTGATTTTGTCCTTTTATTTGTTTGTTTTTCCAACAGAAAGGGGGAAATTGAGCCAAAATAGGATGGTAATTAGATAAATTAATTTAGTTGTTAACCTTTCATACGACGTGTTTACTTGTGGCGTGAAATTCTATAATTCTTTTTTAACTTCCTAGTAGTATCGGACGCAACATTCCAAGTAATTAAGCAGTAAATCCCTCGTTAAGACGAACTGATCAAATATACGACGACAATTTTATATTGATTACCTTTATTTGATACTGAAATACAATTGGACCACGGTTATTCTATGCCATTCTCTTTATGAAATTCGAATAATTCGAAATTCGATTTTTCAGATGACGTCAGGACCACCATCAGACTTCAATAACTTTTTTTCTTTCTATTTTATATATTGTGGGATAAATTAGCCGAGGAGCTCCTATTTGCAACAGCAGACTTATGCTCTGGAAAAAAAGAAATTAGAAACATGAGATAGAAATAAGTCAAATAATGCTTGCGCACCTTAAAAATCAGCAAAAAAAAAAGAAGCCCTGGGATAAAATAAGAATCTTTTACGAGACTAGAACTTGCAAATCCCCTTATTGTAAAGTGCAGAAGATGAAATTCCGACAAAGCGGACACGAACAAAAGGTTGCCTTTGAGACGCCTTCTTTGAAAGTATAGAACTTAGAGAGAATCGACCATTTTAATACTTATTTATCTTTCTTTGGATTTGAATATTTAGACTGAATATGAATCATCATTTTTTTCTCGGAAAGTTAAATGTTACAGTTTGAATTACTTTTTTGTAAGTGGTTTATATCAAGATCTCGCGGTTAGAGAGATGAGCTTATATGTTCAGCCATTTTTATTGGTCAAATTTTAAGAGTTTTAAAGAATTTTCTCTTATATAAATGATTTCCATACTAAATAAAAATAATCTCGAAAGTATGTAAACATAATGTAAAAAATTCATATCGATGTAGGAATTAATATTAGCGCCCAATTTATATTTGTACTGCAACTCGCGGTTCACTTAACTGCGGTTTAGTAATCTTGGACCCTAACTACTGCGAATAACTACTTTGACTGTATTTTAATTAATCTCTTTAATTCTCAGAATATTTATTGAAACATTTTGATTTATCTATTAAAGTATGTCGTAATTCCTAAGCAAAATTCCTATGATAGTATATTTTCTTTGTATAATTAATCTAACAATTCTATAGAGACGTAAGTCACAAAATCAATAAAATTCCTCTTTATGTTTGAAAATTCAATTTAACATTTCATTTTAAAACAGTGGACTAATCCAAAAGTTAAATCACATTACGTGTTGCCATAGCAACTGCGAGTTTTTGAATGTAGCAAATTTATGAATTCGTCAAAAAATGGAACTTTCTTAACAGCTTTTGCAATTCTTATTGCCACTGGTTAAAATTGCTTTCCTTGTTAACGAATCAAAATCAGCCAAAGTATAATATCAATGAATTGATAAATTAACTTAATAAACATAGTTATTTAACTCCAAGGAAAAAAAATCCCAATGATGGATTTCTTTTTTTTTTTTTTTTTTTTTTTGCAGAATTAGGTAGAGAATGGTTGTTCCAAACCCAAATCTGATCGTTAGTATCAGAGATATTCGGAAAAACAGTGTTTGAAGACCATACACGTGATTACTTTGCGCAAACAAGTTATAATATTTCTCACATCCGTAACAACACATCATAAGTGGGTCAACAACTTTATTTACTAATATATGGCCCCTAATACTCTGTGATGTCCAATCGTAATTTCAAAATTGAATATTTCCTTAACTATAGGAATGAAATTGGATTAAATGTTGGATTTAAAAGGAATTTTTTTATTTGGCATCAGAAAACCACACACCACATACTCAAATTTGTGAAAACTTTGATATTCTATCCCAATTTTTTATTTCTGTACTTAATAATTTACACTTATCATAATAATATCTCTTTTTACAAGTTTGTTTATGCTTTTATAATTAGAAAAACATTATTTATCTATCGTTTAATCCAAAAAGCTTCGAAAAATGTTGAATTTTTTTTTTATCGTCAAATACATGAGACACTCTTCGAACTTTAGGAAACCCATTTAAAAAAACTGTAGCTCGAAAACTTATCAGCAAAATTTTGCGAAATTCAAAATTTAAGATCATTTTATGAAAAGAAATCAGATATACAAAAGATCCATCGATAATGAGAAAATTTATTTTTTAGAATGAAATTATTAACTATACCCATTAAGCTAATTAATAAAACCACTAACATCAGATAATTTCGCTTTTTGAGCCATTAACATTGATCCACTTTTGTCTAGTTGTGATGAGGCAGTCACATTATTCGAACAATCATGGTCACGAGCTCGTGGCCAGCATTGTTGCAAACAACTCGTGAATTTGAGTCCAGATGCCTATAAAAACCCTTCGTGTTGCTGGTCTGATGCATGTAGGACATGCTCAAAGTCCTCACGTTCATGTTGTGTGAAAGTTTGGAGAGCTGGGTGCTTCCTCATGTGTCATTCTTGTCACTTAATCAAGGTTCAAAATCAAGAGATTCGTCAGCAATAGCCCTCGTGTTGCTTTCAATACGACGTCAATACAATTACAAACTAAAAAGAGTAATTTAATGTCTAACTTTTATCCCGATGTGTTCCTTAATCTGGATTAAAAATCTAATTTATCTCCAAAAGGCGTAGTGTTCATATATAATAACTCTAGCGTTTTTGTTATTTTGGTAGTATAAATTTTAAAAAAATTATAAATATAAGAATATTGTTACATTATTGTTGTTTCTGTGTATAGTTTTGTGATAGGGAGGACCTCAGATTGATTAACAAGATCAACCATTTCAATTAATAAGTTACTTTTATTTTCCTTATAGTTATATCTACAAAAATTACTAATAGTTTCTATAGTTTGGAGAAGGAATTACATGAATTCTAGAAATTACAAATGATCGAAATTATATCAAACTGTCATTATCTCTAAGATTTTTTTGGAACGAATTTTGAAGAACTATTTTATTATGAGGATTAATTAAATACTTTAAGTTAGGGGGAGGGATATTAAGTGTGACATTTTATAAAAAAAACATATTATTAATTTTCGAAAAAAAGACATTATCCATTTTTAAAACAAAAAATCCGAAAGCAAAATATTAAATATACTTTTTAAGTTATTTTTATGAAATTCTGCTTTCGTTAATTATGTATACACGAAATCTGTAGATAAAATTGCTAACATTAGTGATTTTTGAAAGGAAAGAAAAAATTCCAAGTATTGTTTTGGCAAAACCGCATGAGTTGCATATCTACAAATAATATTGCATAATTTTTATTATTTTTTTGGCGGAAAATGAAAATTTATTGATGTGTAAAATTAAAAGAAAGCGTTTTTATTATAGACCAATAAAGAGTTGAAAAAAATCAAAATATTTAAAGCTCTCTTTAACAAAAAATATATAGAATTTACCGCCTTCTAAGCATTTATTCACGCTATTATTTTACAAATGTGTGCATTTATGATAAAATATATAGCAGGGAAAATACTTGTTTGATTCTCTTAAATCTATTATACATAGAATTTAACCAAAAGGAAAATATTAAAATCTTGTAATATATAAAAAATGAGAACTTCAGGTATTTATTTAAGAGCTGGTTTCGTGAATAGTCCATATATTCTTAGTTCTCTAGTGAAACTTATAAGAAACCAAAAATAAATATATTTAATGTGACTATAGAAAAACTATAATATAATTTTTTTTACTTAAGCTTCATATAAATACTGTATTAACGAATATTGAATTGGAAGTAACAGATACATAACAATATTACGCCTTTAAAAATAATATGATACAAATTTATGAAATCAGTAAATTTAATTTTTTGGAGACCAAGTAGATAATAATTTTCAACAAAATGTAATAAATTCCAATTTTACACTCACAAATAGCCTTCAAATCTACACGAATAATTTGTAATTGTCATGGTGGATGTCCACTAGTTCATATATTACTAACTGCACATATTCTATAAGCAGAGAAAATTAAAACACTTATTTTTCTTTTATAAAGAAAAGGCAAAAAAAAAGCGTCCTTTATTTCTGAGCATCTGAAATATTCTGCTTTATTCGCTTTAGTAATATTTATTTTCCACAAAATCGGCTCGCCCAAGATTGATTTAGGAGGTTGTTGTAGGTCTCTTCAACAGCGATGACAAAAGTTAAAGCGCCTTATTAGCTAACTCGAAGGGGGATCCCTTTTGACTTTGCTGTTGAAGGCATTGCAAAAGACGAACCGGGCGAGTTTACTTCAGATCCAGAGACTGGGAGTTAAAATCTCCGCCAACACTCAAGGTCAACCAACCTCTTCCACCACAGGGTACAAAGTGAAAAAATTAATGCCGAAATGGATATATAATAGCTCAACAAATCTGGTCAATATTATTAGCAATTAAATAACATGAACGATGTCTGAATTCATTGATATTATTTATTAACACTGCACGTAGAAGCAACACGAGGGCTTTTAACGATAGATCTCGTCATTTAGAACCACAAGCCAATGCGAGGAAGACCTCTTAACAGGCATCCCACAGTCTAGACCAGGGATCGCCAAACTTTTTTGATCATCGCCCCCTATATAATTTTTCGAAATCTCCATAGACCCCCCACAAAGGTAATTTTCAGGTAATTAAAATAAAACTATATATTAGTCTAAATATTTAATAAATCAGAAACAGTAAGTAAAGTAGCTACAGATTTTTTACTTCTTAATGAGATGAGTGTGCCTGGTGTTTCTTGGCAAAGTTCGCTATATTGGGTTCGAAATTAGTCAATTTTAACCGTAAATCCTCTCGAAGCTCCACATTTAATTTATTTCTGTTTTTAGTTAAAATTGAATTAACGTGACTGAAACCGGCTTCAACCATATACGAACTTGGAAACGCCAGCATAAATGGCTGAGCCATTTCGTAAAGTTTCACATATTTTTGCTTTATATTTATATTAGTCCAAAATTTATGTATTGTCAAATTTGCAGTCGTGCAAATTACAAACTGGTCACAAGGTCAAGTTGTGACGTCACGGTATACATACGAAAACATATAAGGAAAAAAGGGGCAGATTGTTTTCTGATTTATTATTTTATTTTCTATAAAGAACATAATATTAAGTCAATTATAAAAATATTTTAAATTTTTACATACGCAGTTAGATATGTGTGATTTGCGTATTAAGAACTGTTTTTCCTTCGAGTCCCAATAGACCCCCATTCGACCCCTTGGGTCAGATAGACCCCCTACTGTTGTTAAATAGACCCCTAGGGGTCTATATAGACCACTTTGGCGACCCCTGGTCTAGACCTTCATATCATGCTAACGTGAGGACATTGAGCCCAACAGATTTAAAGTGCATGAGCCCTGCTGTACGACGAGTCCTTAATAACATCAGAACTCGCAATCATGGCTTAAATGAAGCAACACCGGTCACGAATTTGTGACCATGAGAACGCGGCTAATTCTTGCACTATTCTTCAAATCTCCGAGTCATGAAATTTTTGAGACTTGAATTTAATATATGCATCAGATTCCATTATTTTAAACAATTTTCGACGGTATCGAGTTTCGAACTGAAAACCCATGATGGCTTGACAGTTAAGTAGCGAGCTTCATGTCAAGAGATGTTCAAAGCGAATCGTGAATCCTCATTCCTCCCAAAATCATTCTTGGTGTCACTGAAGACCCAACGTGTAGCGAGGCATTTTGAATCTGTTGAGGTTCCATATCCTCACGATGACGTTATGTGGAAGTTTGGAGATGAAAATACCAACTCAGGTGTTGTCCTCGACCATAGTTCAGAATTGTCGGGTCTGTCGTCAATAGCCCTAGTGTCTATTAGTGGAGTTAATAAAACGTTTTGCGGAATAAAATTCAGCACAGTATACGAAGGAGTTTTGGAAAGTTTCAATTGTTACTAATAAAAATAAGTGGAGATACTTGTATTTGCATAACATTTATTCTGTGTATTAATTTATCCTTATACACATAATGCTGAAATTTACAGATATTCATGTCAGTTTGGTTTGAGGAAGTCATGATTGAAGTAACTTGACGCATTATGGCAAACGCATCTTGATTTGTTATAAATACAATAATCCAACTGTAATCCGGTACCTCACCTATCTGGACCTACCGCTAATTCAAAGCTTTTACACAGGAAAATTATAACTCGCAAATATGTCTTTTACTTCGATGGAACTTCGGCGGCTCGATATTTTCCCTTCATTATTGAAGGTCTGAAGAATAGTTTTTCCACCCCGTGATGGGACGTGGAGGACAGCTGATAGTGACAAGGGCGATTCGAACCCTCAAACTGTCAGTTCCTGGAAAATTCGTCTTATCATATTTTGTAGAGCTCTAAATAACTAGTAAGAAAGGGATTTCCTTTCTGATTAGTTGTTGAAGCTTTTTAACGAATGGCGTCGTTTTTGAAGAGAGCAGACGTTGAATAATATAGGCTGTCTATACAAAACAGCAAATTTTTTGTAGTTACAATTATCTCATGTGTTTGACACTTTATTTACCTGTACTTTACTAAATTTTATACAATAATATATATCTTTTGGCGTTTAAACGCGTTATTTATTAGCTATTTTCAGTAATCCGCCAGTGCTCAGGTCCGATATCCGCCAGATCGCTGAGAACGTGCTGGAATGCCCTCGATAAAGATTTAAAAAAGCATAATCAATAAAAAAAATTTCATTACAAAAGTATCCCGAAACATTTTTACATTGTTGGAAAATCAAAAAAGTGGCCACGGTAGCCTAGTGATCATAGTCGCGGACTCACCGCTAACGTTGCTTTCTGCCAACCGTGGGTTCAAACCGTGATGATTCTTTAGACCCGCCATGTAACGGGACTGATGCTCGTTAAATCTAATTGAGGCTCAAAATCCATCCACTGGAGTAGTGTGGACGTTTGGAGAGGGAGATGCCAGTTCAGGTGTCGTCTTCGTCACTTGACCGATATTCAAAATTACGAAGTCCATCGCCAATGATTCTCGTGTTGCTTCTTAGAGTGACGTTAATAAACAATCACAGAAAATCAAAACAACCCTATTATTAAAGCTCAAAAACGCTTTTTTTACCAATTCACACTCTAAATATAATTTATACGAGACGTGATTGAAAAGTAATAACTATTTAATAGCTATTATTTCATAACTATTTAATTCGTCACCTGATTTTAATGAATCTTGTTACACCTGAAAGCCACGTCTATACTCTATGCAATATACTATTCAATTTTTTTAGTTGATATTGTCCCCATACCTTTTCACACACTTGTGGCATCTTGGGATCTTTTCTCACCGTGAGAGTGAGTCGGCAATTATGGAGCCGGCCTAGCGTGAACAAACAGCTGGAAGGAAGTGAATTCAAGTCCTTCTATATTAGCTGTATAAAGTGTAACTTTTACTTCAACTTGCACTTCTGAAGCTTTTTTCATCTTCTTAATGTCTTTTAAATGTTTTTATAAATAAATTACAGTCGTTGTTGAGGTACCCGGCTGATGATTTTTAAACCTTCTGATACTGACAGTTTTGCAACCTCCGCACACTTGTTCCGACGCGTGACTAGTCGTCATAACCCGACGGAGAAGAATTTAGGCATTTGTTGTCGTTACTGGGCTTTAATGACAGCTTTCACCTCGTCGTCAGATCAAAAGTGATGTCCTTCAAGGTACTTTTTCATCTTTGGAAGAGGTGAAAGTCTCAAGGGGCAATGATGCCTCATCTTCATGGGTTTCGCTATTTTCTTTAGTTCTCGACACATCAACTACATCTGAAGCAAGTACTTAAAGGACACATGTGTCTTCCAGGTACAACAAGATTTGTAAATATCGGGTAACTAATAAAAAGGTAATGGCCATGGAGAAATTGCTTTTCAATCAATCCTTGAGCATACAAAACAACAAACTGCTCATAATGTTTGAAACTATCTTAAGCTGAAAATTTAAGACATATAATTTCAATTCTTCAAAAGATTGTAATTGCACTCAATTGGTCGTACGACCAGCAAAAGCGTTTCTTGAGTTTTTGCTTAACAACAGGGTTTTTCTAATTTTTTTCCCTCCTTTTCTTCCAAGTTTTTTTTATTTATTTATTTTTTTATTTTTTGGTTTTAGCATTTGCACTCGCCTTTGGATATTTTTCTAATTATTTTTCGTAATGACTTGAGCTCGATATTTCATTTATAAGCGTCTATACTCTGGAACTAATTTTAATATTAGTGTCACTCATTCCACAGGTTGCCTATCCATATATTCCATAGGTTGCTGTTATTGATCAGTTTTAGTGTAAGGTTAATTTGCATAAATAAACAAATCTCGATGCATACGAGAATAGTTTAAAAATGTACTTGTTATTAACGACGGATGGTGATTCTAAGCCAAGTTGGTGTTACCAGTGTGTGCTGCTATCTATTAAATGGCATCAAAACAAATGTGTTACCGATTCCCAGGTTATTTTTAAAAAATTCCTACCATGTCAAATTGTCATTGTCGATGAGACTTGTACTGATCCCTGTAAGCCAATCAACAATCAAAACAATAGTTTACATCCTTGGAACCTGTTCCAAAAAAGGCGAAAGTCCCTCATAAGTATATATATATTTAGGATACGAAACTCATGAGCTTCTTAAAAAAGGAAAAATTTTCAGTGAAATACTAATACTGTGGGTTTTACCCAATTCCAATTTCTATAACTCCATATCCCATTCCAACACGAATACTTTTGAATCGCCCTGGTATGTACAAAATATTTTTTTTTTTTAATTTCATAAGTTCCGTCATATTTAGTGAGAAAGAAAGAAAGAAATGATTACAATTTAAGTAGTTCATAATTTTTCTAAAATTTTTTTTTCACTTATTTCTTAGCTTCATTGTGGATTAGATAGAGTTTGATTCTTCAACAATCTATATCAATAAATTTTTCGGTCAATTTGCTGATTAATACTACTAACTGATTTTCCCTTAGTTTCTCTCTTACTTGTACAACATTCATGACAGATATGTAACTGTCGAAGCTTATTAACAAAGAAAATTCCACAGCATAGTCTTCTATTAATTAGATAATGTTTAAATATTATGTACTAACTCAAAAGAACAGTATCATCCACCAAATGATCAAATTAGGTAATATATAACTTTTCGAACACATTCTTGTTTGATAATTGAATGTCCCGAAAATTGATGCAACAAATTTATCTTGTCAAACAAGCTGACCAGCAACCCATCTACAAGACAGAATTTTCACAAATAAGTTTGCAGTTGTTCACCTTCACTTATCATATGAAATTTATCTACTTCACTGCACACAATACAAAGAAATGTTTCATCCGAAAATTTGTTCATTGTTTAGCTTCATTAAAAAAAAATTATATTTCTTTTTTGTATAGTGATTAGGGACGCTGTGAGTCTTTTGAATGCTCGAACCAAATTTTTAATCATCAAACTGGTTATGCGCAATGTACATAAGCTGGAGATGATTGGAGATAATATAGTCAAAAATTATACGAAGCGAAACTTTTCAATAACAGGGCACTTTAGACAGCGCCTTTTAGTTCGATCTCTAGCTTAGTAGAATGGCACTTCAATAACTTTATAATAACTTAAATCTTCAAAATAAAGATTAAAGTTAATTTTTGGAGTATTAAGAGAATTTCTTAAAATAAAAATTAAAGCTTGCTTTTAGTACATCAAAATAATTCTTTGGAAAGGAAATAAAATTCAATGTTAGTGCATTAAAATGGTGCCTTTAAAACGAAATTATAATTTTATATTCGAACAGTAGAATGACTTTAAATTCGATTTCGGTATATTATAAAGTGATTTAAAACGAAATGTTCCAATTCGATGTTGAATGCATTGCTACCATTCTTCAGAATGAATATTACAGCCGGTTTTTGGTGTATTAAAATAAGTCTTTAGATGAGAAAATAAAGTTTGATGCTAGTGTGCATTAAAAAGTGCCTTGAAGCGAAATTAAAATTTTGTTTTCGAGCAGTAGAATCGTGATGTGTTGGGCAATTAGCGATTTTCTCCTCACTAACTTCGAGGACTTTTTGGTAATTTGAATTGCATGCAATTACAACACCTAACCAACCAAATGAGACGGGATTAAGTAAATTAGATGAACATAAGAAGTGCAGTGGAGTGGAGTGAATCAGAGGTAGGGATATATAATTGAAATAGAGTTCAAAGAAAAAAGAAGGTAGACATATGATAACGACAGGGTATTTGTAAATTTGAGTGAATTATAGTAATTAATCATTGATAGCAAAATTGGTTAGAAGTGACTCCTGGTTAAAATAATATGAGTCAAATGTGCAAAAATCAAGAAGTGTCTCGCTCGGTGCGAGTGAGTGGGTAAGCTAAGACCTTATTGTTTAATTATAAGCTGGGATTAAAGTACGTTAAGAGGGATTCGATAGAGAGCGACCTAACATAGTTATATTCTGAGAAAATACATAATAATATGTATTGTTTCTTTTCTGACGTACGTCTCTTCAATTAGATTTGTTAACTTGTCGACTATTCAATTAGAATTTAAAATGGCTATCAAGATGGAAGACCGTCTTAGAATGGCCCATCAAATTTAATTTTGATGCATTATTATATGCTTTAAAATGAAATACTTTAGGTCGATTTTGAATGCATTGCTAACATTCTTCAGAATGAATATTAAAGCCGTTTTTCTGTGATTAAAATAATTCTTTAGAAACGAAGTTTAAGTTCGGTATTAGAGCATTAAAATAGTACCTTTAGAGCTAAATTAAAATTTTACTTCCCAGCATTAGAATGATTCTTTAAATTTAATTTTGATGCATTACGATATGCATTAAAATGAATTTCAAACTTGATTTTGAATGCATTAGTATCGTTTTTTATAATGACTGTTAAAGCCAGTTTTCAACGCATTAAAAATATTAGAATTGAAATTAACGTTTGATGTTAGATGCATCACATTGGTACTTTTGAACGAAGAATAAGGTCCGATTTCTAGCTCATGGAATAGTTCATTAGAATATAAAAAAAAAATTTAATTCGGGCTCTTACCGCAGTCATTGTATCCATTGAGTAAGTTTTAACTTAAAAGATGATCGTTTCGATTCACTTGTTCGAAATCTATATAGAATCTTCTTCGAAAATGCAAAATGGAACACCAGCGTCCTGAATAGCACGTGGTCCTCGTTTTTATAATCACGTGAAAGCGAACTCATTCTCTTTCAGTAGGTGCGACCGGTCGCAGTCAATGAATCACATTCTTTTCAGTGAAATGACGTGCTTCACGCCTAAACAACTTTGATTTGATGCCCCTTGTGAAGATTTCGTGATGCAAGCCCGTGTTTGCTTTTGAATGGATGCTGTTCCTAAAAGCGGAAAAATTTTTTTGGACTTGCGATGAGTTATTTGTACAGCACAATTTGCATTTCAAATGGGTTTAATGGGTAAGCAGACGTACCAGATGAAATTCTTCAGAATTGTAAACGATGTCTTTAAAATCGAATTTAGAACAGGTGGCATTGTCAAACATGTGAATAGCTTATTGGTTGGCATTTAAAAAAATTACTTAAACAGTTTTTTTATGAACAATTTTTGTAGAAATCCTGAAAAAGTATGAGAAAAACATTCAAAAATTTAGGAATTAAAATTTTTGATTACTTACACTGTGTGTTGCTACATTCTCCAGATCGAATTTTTTATGGTTATTTTTCAATATATCAATTGTTTTGACAGCATTTCTAGTAACATCAGTCAGCCATATTTGAAATACAGCAATGGTTTTAAAATGTTATACTATTAATGCAATTTACCATCTTCAATAACCTAATTGTTGACTGTAAAACAATATTTACTAAACAAATACATTGACATTGCAATCCAATAATTGAATTCATGTTGTACAATAATTTGTAACTCTGTATATTTTTAACAATATCGTGATTATACGATGTGAAATATGAAGAAATGGATAATCTTTTTTCCTTTTGTTCGGATTATTTTATGGAATACAGAGCAACATAGGTTATATTATTCCCTTTCTTTTTATGTATTTCCCAAAATTACAGTTACAGAACCTGTAACTTCGCAACAGAAATGTTGCGAAGTTATATTTTAATATAAATAACGTGTTGCGAAGTTATATTTCAATATAAATAACGGTTAATATTTGAATATAAATAACGCATTGCATTATTAAAAGATTTCTTAAAGCTATAGAAACTAATCACATATAAAATAAAGGAATGTTATGGAAATTATAGTATGCAGTGCTACTAAAAGATATCTAGAAATGTATCTATGTAATTCTACTATAAGATATCAATGTTATTGTACAAATACAGCACACTCTTTTCAACCCGGCTCGTTCGGGAACATGGCCGTGCCAGATATGCGATTTTGCCTGATTACTGAGCTTCAATATTGTTTGAACGGAGGTACCAAAGAAAAATCCCTTGAAATAAAATTTTAAACGATTCAAATATGTATTTGATGTATTTACGCACATTCTGAATATGTGAAGACGATATAAATATCCGATAAATTATTTCACCTCATTCTAGCAACTACAAAACTAAATTCAATCATTGAACAATAATTTAATTGAATATTCCCTTACCGATAAAAAAAAAAAAAAAAAAGACACACAGCCCAAAAGAGAAATTAATACAGTACATTGATAGTCAAAACAAGTTGTGACAAACTGCTCTAGTCACCTGCTTATGGTTTTTAGTTTTATAAGCACCAAGAGAACATTTGAGGGACTTCGAGAAATTGTTACCGTGCAGTTCACAAATTGCATACAGTTGTAATAGTGTGCAAACACGAAAACTGACATGTACCATAAAAAAAATTGGTTGAAAATGCGAGCAACGCTGAGTAGCGACCTGGTTGTCAAGGTCAACAAACGCCAGAATTCGCGCGAAAATATCTGACAGTGAACGTCTCGATCGGTGCCGAATTAAAGAATATGCCAACCATCGAATACCGGATTAAAGAATTCTCACTGTAGTATAACTAAAATAATCACGATATTTTTCTTTTCATCATTTTATGAGTCTTATTTAATAACTGAACTGAATGGTAAAAAGTCCGCCAATCAACGCAACGAGGTAGGAACGCATCAAATTAGTACTAACAGCGATGGTTATTTAATATTTTAAATCGTTATTAGTCTTGTTGATTAGCTGAAAATATTATTATAAACATTTGTTATTTAAATTTATTTGATAAACCTGCTACGTAGTTTTAAATCAAGTCTAACGAGAAGGTTATTATATACTCTCAATAACATTTATATTCTCAAAATCATAAGTAAAATCTCAATTCAAGTTCTATAACCATTTTAATGAGAGAAAGATTCGAAACAAACATATAAGTTTACGAATTGTATACTATTCATTACCCTTTCTATTATCGTTCTTCATTATTTTTTTTTATCGTTCTACGATTTTTGTATTTTTTTTTTTTTTCATTATACTGCTATCTTTCATGGAAATTATTAACTTTTTATTCTTCATTATATATTTTATCGAAAAAGGGGGGGAATTAATTAATTAACAATTTTATTTTGAGTGATACAAACTATTTCACTTCCGAACACACATAAAGTTTTGTGATTTTTTGGGATCAGTGATAATCCAAATCTATCTAAAGTCGAATATTATACTATCATATTATTTTCCCCATATTTAAGCATTGTGTTAAAAGACTGTTACTTTCATAATGATTTTCAATTAAGTTTCTTTTATCTTAAAGTTCATATTTCTTTAATATTAAAATTAATTTCTTCAATTTTTCAAATTAAAGATTTAATATTAATTTCTTTAATCTTTCTTCTATTTTAGAACTGGCTGGTGGAAAAACTTTTCAATAATAATGGAGAGCTATTAAATACGGATCACTGTCTTAAAAAAAATTTTCTTTATGTAATTGTGTAGTCGATACAGCTGGAAAAAATCTCTATTTTTTTCGTCCATATCGTTCCAACACAACTGCTTAAAAAACACAAAGTAAATTGCAACTAAAGTATCAGCATTTATAAAAGTTCTACAAGAATTCGAGAAATAATTTCGAATTATCTTCAAAATATTTCAAAACGATAACATGCAACTTAAGTATATCTGCATTTTTATATATATAGACCGAATTCTACAAGAATTCAAAAAATATATTCAAATTCCTTTCTTAGTATTTCTAATATGTAACAACTTGAGAATTAAAAGTTTCATATCGACCTTTCAAGGCTTGGTGGATTAAATTTAAGTATCTGTTTTCACTGAATACCACAAGAATTTGAAAACTAAATTCGAATTCTTTTCTCGATATTGCTAATATGTAGCAACTTGAAAATTAAATTTCCTCTCGACCTTTCAAGGAAGTCATGATCAATTCATCAAAAAAAAAAAAAAAAAAAAAAAACCGCGGGGGGGGGGGGGGGGAATGATATTTATCGCATTTCAGAAAGGTCGTTCGTTTCAAGTATCAAAGTATTCTCTGTATCACAAAAATGAACTCATCCAGTTGGTCGGCCTTCACTGTTTCCCTACATTAGACATCTTTTTCGGATATTTTTTGGTGTTGCCTCTGTCTGAAAAAGAAAGGGAAAACCTCTTTACCCGTGGCAACAAAGCCTGACACTAAGTAGGCCAAAAAAACAAAAAAAAAAAAGGCAACCAGGGGCCACCACGGCAGATTCCAAAAAGGCGGAGCCCGAGTTTGCATAACTCATACAGAAATTGAAGACAGCAGCAACAGCAGACAGCCAGACCGAGCGGAAGCAAGAGAAGTTCGATTCGCATACAGGAGTTCCTGTAGAATTCCAGCTTTCTTCAGAACCGCTTTCGGTTCGCTTAACTAGGTTAGACCAACAATCGGTGACGTAGTCGGTATAAAAGCTTGCTTCAACCGGTATCACCACAGCAGTCAGACTGAGGATTAGACTTCGCTGAGAGGGTAAGTTGTTTTGCAGTGAAAAGTGTTTCTACCCACATCTTTTGCCACTGGATATATTATCACGGATTGCTTTCTTCGAGTCGAAAAAGCGTGGAACACTTTTCATTTATACTTTTTTTCTCGGAAGTGTAAGCTTTTATTTAGAGAATCAATTACTGTTCCAATTTAAAAACTGTTTACTTTAGTTCTGCGTAAATAAAACATTTAGCGTTGTTTAATTAAGTAATGGTTAAGGACTGATGGATTGTTTAGTAAGGGAATCTTAAAAAAAAGGAAAATTTCATAAGCAAGTGTTAAAGGTTCAGTTTAAAAGGTTCGGTTCAATAATTCCAAAATTAAAATACCAAGTTGTTCGAAAAGGTAACGGAATTTAATGCTTGTTTTTTTCCCCAAAAGATAAGTAATTCTTGGTAACAAAACAGGAGTTATGATTTCTAAGCATTCAGCGTTTCGAATGTTGGCGGTAAATGATGTTATTCGAAAGTAATGATTTAAATAACATATGTTATATATACATGTGTTCTTTTGTACAATCATTTAGCTTACAATTGCTTGTTTTTCTAAATTATTTAAGAATAGTTTCTAACTTTTTCCACGTTAGTGAGATCATTAAATGAAAAATTATGAATCAAATTATTTTAGAGAATTTTTACACATCCTGCTCATTACGGTTGATATAAAACATTCACTAATGATGTGTTTGAAAAATTTATGTATTTATTCCTCTATCACCTGTCGTTTTCTTTTTATAATTTTAAATAACCCGACTTGAAAAACTAAATCAAAGAATTTAACTAATACTTTCCATTTACCAATGCAGAATATCATTGTTAAACTTAACACAACAAACGAGTATTATATATATAAGTAATATATATTAAAGTTTTAAATTATTATAAATCCTTATATATATATATACTCTATCCAAATTTCTGGGAACATATTTTCCAAAACACATAAGTTTAATAAAGAAACATGTATATTTATGTCCTATAACTCACATGTAAAATATATGACAGGAATATTACTTTTTCGCAGTAAGGGTGTGCGACTTTTTATTCATAGTTTGATTTTTTTTTTTAGTTTTACAAAATGCTTTTAAATTTTAAGGAAATATTTTTTTTATTTAAATGTCAAAAAAGAACTCTTAAAAATGGTTCGACCTTATGAAAATAAATCAAAGGGTTTCCCAGGTAAACCCCAAAATCGAATAAGCGTCCTAAATTCCTTTTCTCACATTTCTTCGGGTTTTTTTTTTTTTTTTTTTTTTTCTGAGCACAGCACAGCAAGTTTCTGTGCTACTAAAACTCTGAAAGTAAACCGGTACGCACACGCTTTTCCTTTCAAATGAATGTTGCTAGTTGACGGTTTCCTAATCATTCGCTTTTTTTTCCAGTGTTTTCGAACGTATTTGTCAAGTTTTAGTTGAAGTGAAGTATATTTTCGTGCATCAGCTTTTTAGTGGTTTGTGATATTTATTTCCTGAAAGTTTAAGTTCATATTATATTAAAATACAGATAGCGCTTATAAATCTAATATTTAAATATAGTGTTGCATTTTACTAGCGTAGTAAAATTTAATTATTATCAATTCGAATTAATTACAACAATATTATACCATTTTATAAATAAACTAAGTAATGTTTATTTATAAAATGGTATAATATAATAATGGTATAATGTAATGTAAAGTATAATTAAAATTCTTACTAATTCTGAATGAAATTTAAGCATTTTACAAAAGAATGATCTTGAATTCTTATGGAAAAGCTTAGTCACTTAAAATTTGTATTAAAACATTCGAAACTGATTATGAACTAATTAGTTTATTCTTATTAGTTGGCATAATAACTTATAAAATAATAATCCATTTTTTACGATATTTTCAATATCATTCGGATTTTAGTTATTTTCTAAATATATGTTGATGAACTTTTTATGAATCATAACAAAAGTGTGTCTTCTCCTATTTGTTATCAAGACAAAAGAAAATAGATTTTCGAAAATTTCTGTAACTATCAGCTTTTGCATATATTCTAAATTTCGGCATATCACATTTGGGAGACATGAATTTTTAAAAATAGACTTAACAGTTCTTTAAAGTTTATCTTAAACTAATTTTGTAATATCTATAATGCATTAAAGCTTCGAAATGGTTGTTGTGAGAATAAAATTTTCTTGGATTATTTTATAAATTTCATTCTGAGTGATAAAACGTTTCTTTCTGCTCCTAAAATGCTGTGTTTCCTTCTGAACCCCAAAGTGTACGAATAAGCAATAATTGCTATTTGAAATGCGTTTAGCAAAAAAAACAAAAAAAAATAGAATCATTTTGAAAGGTCTTAGACATTTTAGTCATCACATATTCCCAACTTAAAAAGATTGTAATTTGCAGAATAGATAACTTTTGCAGAGTATTTGCTTAAGGCTGTCTTCGCAAAATATTAAAGAATAGGACCCTAAATTCGAACAGATAAAAATACGCTCGAACAGGAATTTTATATTAAAACTTCTCTCTCCTTCAGAGAACAACGTATTTTATGTTACTCATTTACATCTGAATCAATCCCTTTTTCATGGTGTAAAATGTATTCCATGTTCCATTTGCTGTACTGTAAAGTTAAACGAGTTTCAAAATTAACACAATCAATTGAAAAATGGCAGGTTTTTTTTAAATGTTCTTAAATTTTATAAGTGCTCCATCATAAGCGAATGTATGTCTTACAACGTCTCAAACATATACGAAAATTGGAGCATTTCTCTGTATGGAAATGTGTTCCGTGATTCTATCAAGCTCTTTGACATTAGGGAAAGACAACTTTAATAAATTATTTTCCAGAATTACAGCATTTCTTTGCGTTTTATTTGCTAGTGCGGTTCCCTAAATATTTCTTCGTGTATGTTCTTTCTACTGTATGGAAATATAAATAGAGCAGTATAAATTGAACTAATATAAATTATATAAAACTCGTTTCGTAAACTGAAAACATAAGTGTCCTAGATTCCAGTCAACTACATAAAACTCTTTAGACCCGATAATATTAAGTTAACTTATATGGAAGATACATAGCCCCTAATTAAAAATTACCATCTCGCACAGTAGAAAAAAATTAGCGAGAAATAATGCTCATGACGATTAAATTAAATGTAGTTTTTTTTTTTTTTTTTTTAGCAAGCAGCCTACTACAACTCGTATTGTTTTGTTCCTTTAATATGTCCCTCCTGGTGACATTTCCTACTATTCTCATTCAAAATATATCACGGCTTTTGGCCTTGGAAAAGCAACCAGTCCTTGAAATGATCAAAATCATTTTCTTTAAGTGTTGTGTGGGAAGTCAGTCTTACTCATATAGATATAGATCTCAAAAACATTACCGCCTAATAAATGCTCTGAACAGTAATCGTGGAAAATTGCTATTATGGGGGTTATAATCATTAATTGCAATGTTACAGTATTTAAAAGAAATGTACCAGTCCTTTTTATAGTAGAATTTTTGGAAGATAAAATTTTATTCAAAATTTATCTGTATAGTCTTTTCCCAAGACTCTAAAAAAACAGTTAAGAAATTTACAAATAAATACGAATATAAAATGATTGATTTGACGCCATTTCTCTCCTTTCTCTTAAATGAACAAACAGTTTTGATACACTTATGATTTTCGTCCTTTCTTAACATAGTTGCAAAAAAACTTTTTTTTTAGAAATGCTATCTTCGATTCTTTTTAATCTCCAAATAATTCTAGGAATGAAAATAAGCCTGCCTATCCTACAAGTTAAGAAGCAAAACGAATTTCTCACTCAGCTTGGAAAATAGACAGAATATTTATGTTTGTCTATTAAATCATATAAGAGAGAATCCAGACAATTTTCCTAGTTGAAAAAATTTATAACTGATTTTGCCTCTCTAATGAATATCAGACACGGAATTAAAATATTTGAAACTATCCACTTTTATTTGGTGTTTCATAATTTGTATATTTTGGTTGAAATTATTATTAATCTTTAGCAGATCAAATAACTCTCTCTTTTTCCAATATCATTCTTTTTTTTCTAACTTTAATTAACTAAAATTCAGTTGCACGATGAAATTATTTTAGTCCTTCTAGGTAAGAATCGAAATGATTACTTTTTCCCGTGACACAGTTCACAAAATATTTCATTTTCCACTCCACAACATTTAGAACCGTTTAAATTATTCTCTCTTCAGGAATTAACATCATTTCGATGCGCTGTGTTAAAATTTCATTCGTAACGAACAGACTAAAAAAATTATGCTGAAAATTTATCATTGCATAATTATAAAAATGAGAAAATATACTCAAGATTTTATTATTTTCCTTTCTGTTCGAAGTTATTTTTTTTTTTTTTTTTTTTACTTTTTTATACATATTTTTGTCGATGTTATCATTTTAGTCCATGTTTCCAAAATTTTTAAGCAAATTTCTTCTTTTTGCATTATTCGATTATGATGTAATTCAAGCACAAATATATTCGCTAATTAAAATGCTAGACATTAAAACTCTTTCAATTTTGAATGTAGCCGGGTCTGATGCACGTTAAATCTGTCGGGGCCCAAAGTCCTCCCGTTGGTGTGGTGTAGATGTTAGGAGAGGGAGGTGCCAGCTTAGGTGCCGTTCTCGTCACTTGACCGTGGTTCAAAATTACGAGGTCTGTTGCCAATAGTCCTCGTGTTGCTTCTAGTGCGATGTTAATAAAAAAAACTAAAAACTAAACCAATTTTGAATTTTAGAATTAAAAATAGAGGGCGCTTTATCGATTCCTTAGTTGTATTATTTATGAGAATTTGCTTAACAGAACACTAGAAAATTGAGTTTTCAAATTATAAGCACATTGACATGTCATTGAAAAAAAAATATTTTTATCTACGCTTTTTCTCAGAATGCGGTTTTTCAGGATTTTGATACTTTCCTCAAAATCTACTGTATCCATAGGGTTGATATTTTGCATGTTATGAAACGAATTTATTTATTATATTGTTTAACGCAATTTTTTTCTAATGAATGCTTACAGATTTTAAGTACTGCTGAATATGTGAGTGAAAATATGGGCAATTTAAATCATAAAACTTAATTTCTTAAAAATTTTAATAAACATATATTTTTTTAAATTATAATTATGTGTAGTGTATAGAATGTTAAGTTAAAAAGTACTCTTGCAAATTTTTAAGTTTATAAAGGCTGTAGATTCAATGCATGGTGTACTTAAAAGTAAATACACGACTATCTTTGTTACAAATGCAAGTACACAGCTATGGATTATTAATTGTTCACGGATAATTATTTATGCTGTAAATGTGATTTTCTTTGCATAAACACAAATATACAGATATCTCAATGATAAAAAATTACTTTCATTGCTTTCAATTTAAAAATGAGAAGATTATTTAAACTTGGGATAAAGTAAACTCATTTTTCCTTGTCGAAGGCATATCAGTTATTTAAAAATATCACAACTTTATTATTTTTGTTCTAAAAATATTCAATGCCTATTTTATTTTGTTATGATGGAGTCACGTTTGCACTTTAATTGTTTTATTATTAAATTATTTTCCCTTATTTAGAATGAATTGAGGAAAATTATGTTTCCTATTATTACATATTTTTTGTCCTTGACCAAATTTCCACGTAAGTTAATTTAAAGAATTTCATATAATAAACATTCATTCCGGAAGATTTTGGGTGGAATAACCTTTTTGATGTTAAATGTTATGCAAACAAGAAATCTTATTCGGCTGTAAGGTTATTAAATTAAGTATTCGAAAGAACAACTTTCTTTTAAAAGCACAAAAATCTTGAAGGAAGAACGCTAATTTTTTTTTATTTTTTTTACTGCACGCATCAGCAACGTTATTTAATAGTAGGATTTTAAAATTTTTCGATTTGTTTTAAGCAAATAATGAATGTTTTAATTGAAATGTTTGAACAGTATAATTATAAGATTCATTATACCTCATATTTTTTTAGTGTAACCATTTTATTTACATAATCACGTGATGTAAGATAAGATATGCTCTTTCCTAGTTCGGCCAAATGGAAGAAATATTAATTGTGACCATAGAACATTTTCTTGGGTAAATCTTGAAATTTGAAAGCGATTAAAAAGCGTTTCTGGAAATATATATTCAAGTGGCTTCGAAAAACTTCTCTTCTATATTACACTCAGTTCCTGAGACAATTAAAAGTAAATTTCAAATTAAAAAACAACGTAAATAAATTAAAGTACAACATTAATTTATGGCGTTAAAATCCTATTTCTCAGCTACTTTTCTAATTTTTTTCAAAAAAAAAAAAAAAATGTCTTTAAAAATAAGAAAATTTTATTACGAAGGTGGTTCAAAAAGTTCCTGTTTTTGACTATAGATGGTGTTTATAAGGCAAGTTGTGCTACCATTATGTGCTACTATCTGTAAATCGTACAAAAACAGATTTGACTCTGATTCATAGGTTAGTTTTGATTGATGCTACGACAAATTATCTTCGTCATTTTGCGTCGGGTTGTCGTCGATGAGACATGAATTCATCATTATATAAAGAAAATGACGCAGCAATCAAAATAATGGTTACTTGCGGTAAATCTGGTCCAAAGAAGGCGAAGACGGTCTCAAGAATCAGAAAACTTATGGCGACGATTCTTATGAGAAACGAAGAGCGTCGAAGAGAAATTGGTGAAATGCAATCAGTCAACAATTCTACAGTGAGATCCCTCAAACAATTCCCCATCCCTAACATGGATACTTTTTGAACCTCTATCTACAGATCGACCATGGAGAGAAGAGACCTGACTCCGCTTTCTCGATAAAATAGTTCATATCTTAACAGGAAGGATGAGAAAATTTATTATTACGATAAATTGTTATCGAACCAATGTAATTAATTAAAATGATTTTTATTTGTCTTATATATGAAGAGCTATTTTTATGGCTTTAGGAAGAAAACTGCACTTGACTGTGCAATACGGCAACCTTAAAACCGATTCGCTGTTCTGTGGTTACCAAAAAATGAGACGGTAGAAAAGTCGGATGTCATATGACATGTATGGAGTCAAAGCTCTTCTTGCAGAATATTTCGAATACGTCAATTTCGTAATCTTAAAAATTGTTCTAGACTGTGTCCTATGTGTGTGTGTGTAAAGTAAGAAAGTATTATCAATCATTTTTATTTCCACTGCCTCGAAACTGTTATTTCTTGCCCCCCCCCTTTTTTTTTTTCGTTTTAGTTTTGAGTCAATTTTGTCGACATCTGAAAATGTTTAATAGGATATTAATCTTATAAATAGCGTTTTTTAACTCAAACTATATGGTTCTTATGAAACATATAAAAGCCAATACTAACTCATGAGAATTACCCTCCTATATCCTTTTTTAGCTTATTATTTTTTAAAAAGTTATTTTGAAAAAAAAAAATATATTGGAATTAAAATAAACAATAACAAAAAAAAAAAAAAAACCTCAGCTCTTAAATAATCATATTCAACAAATTATTTTTCTGAGTTCCATTTGATAAGTATTATCCGCTTTTTGCATTCCTATTAAATTTCTTATATTCTGTTTTTGTTTGCAGATAAATAATCACAAAAATGAAGATTCTGATATGTTGTTTGCTGTTACTAGGTAAGTACAGTTTTATTTGAGATTACATTTTGAGATTAAAAACCATTTCGCGACTCTAATATTCTTAAAAATATCCCTTAATAATGCTTGATTAAACATTCTTAAGAATATTAGTTAAAGAATTTTTATGATTTAGAAAGAATGCATACAAACACAAATTTTTGATAAAACCGAAGAAAAACAATCGCTATTTAGCTCATATTTAAATGAAAGTATTAAAAATGCTGTTGAAAAGCATACTAAAACTAGAAATACATATTAGAAGTAACTTTTTGAGTGTATTTTTTTGCTTGCTTTTTCCTCTTAGAAAAAATTGAGGTTAATAATTATTCAAGTTTCGCTTGGAACTCAAAAAATTAGATAGGCTTAGTAATTAATATTTTCAATCTTTTTCAGGAGTTGGAGCTTTAGCTGAAGATAGGGTAAGTGAAATCTACTTTTAATTCCTACTTTAAATATTTTTCTGCGAATTTAAATGAAAACAATAATGAAATATACAGCAAGGCATACATTTAACATAAACTTAAGATTTAAGAACATAACAAATGAAAATCACAGTTTTAAAAAAGCATTAGTTTTAATTAACAAAGAAAACTTACAAATACGACAGTTAAGTCTTACAATTTCCTCTGTTGACAATTTTTCTGTTTCTATATGGTTGAAAATTAAATATTATCAATTCAAAATTAGACACATGCAAATTTGAAAAAAAGAAGAATGGTAAATTTCCGTTATATCCAAACGACACGCATTTTAACATAAAATCGGTGAGTTTCTGGCTTGTTTCTTTTTGCAACACTAGTATTATCACTACTCTAAATTTCTCGTTCTATTTCTACACACAAAAAAGAAAACAACGAAAAAGAGAAACTTCAGGAGGGGAAGCAGTTTTATTCATTACATCTTAAACAACAAATATGTAAGAAAAATAATTTCTATCAAAAAAATTGTTCTAATACTAAACGGCAATCATAAGTTTTAAAATGGCATTTGACATTGCAGTGAAAAAAATCTCTCGAATTCACGTGACACCATATGAGTTGTATTAAACAGAATCCTCAAACGTTGACTGGCAATGCATCTCTGATGTTTATTCCGCCATTTTGTACTACCTACTTGCACTCAACAGATTATGTTTGATATTGAGTTCGTGGCCGGTTGAACAAATTGGTAACAATGATTTACCTTGAAAAGTTCATATATCCAGTAGCTATCAATATCAGTTATACACATCGTAATTAAATGAGTCATATGGCTGTAACGAAAGGAATGCATGACCAGGGTCGAATTTAGCCTTTGAACCACTCCGCGAGCAATAGGAAAAAATTTAAGTCCCTACGTAATACAATGTAAGCTTCCTTAAAAAAACGTGTGGTCTTTTTAAATTTTTAATGAACATACAAAAAAATAGTGGTGTAACTCAATGATTGACGAACCTTTATTCCGGCAAACTTTAATTGTATTTTTTAAGTCCACATCCCTAGCTGGATCAAATTCAATGTCTATTATAACTAATCCGTCAAGTCTAGAATGGTTAGTTCACTGTGCAGTTTGTCCATGCCCTATAAATTTTCTATCTTAACAATTGTAAAACTTTTTTTCCAGCTACTATTTTGTCAACGAGTCCACGTCCTTTTGCCAACACGTTATTTTGTTCAATCGCTTTTTATTTATCGCTTTTTTTTCAATCGCTGCCATTTTTACCTGTACTCGGGCACCCATATGAAATTTTAAATCCCGTGCTTACTGATTTTAGAAACGCTAAAACGGGATAAAAAAAAATCACCGTAGATCTTTTTCTGGAAACCATCAACCAAATTTACCTTCAATTTGTTTTTCATAGCATAAAATTATGCATAAATACCTTAATTTTGACTTACCTATATTCTAAACAAAATGTCACCACTGTATTATAATAGAATGGCTAATTAAACATCATAAAACAAAAAACTAATTAAATAACTTTTTACCAATTCGTTCGTATCTCTGCTACTTCACCAGATGCTTAAATAGTATAGAGTTATAATACTAACAAATCAAAAAATGGGTATTTTGGTAGTCTAAAAAAATAATAAAACTAAATGGTAAGTATAAAATATGATACAATAAAAGTTAAATGATACTGAGCTAATTGTAACTAAAAAGGACGAGAAAAGTTTAACAAAGGTTTATTATTTAATTTCAACTTGGGTGGTTAAGATATTACACGTCCATACTCCAATCATATGTTTTGCAATTTTAGGCCCTTTTCAAGATTTAAATCATCCATTTCTCTGTATATGCTGACCTAAGTTTTTAACTATTGTGAATATTTTGTATTTTTTAATCATTATAAAATCCAGCACTTGTTGCCAATTGTATTTATCTATTACTGAGACAGTCTTGAAAGTTTAGGGGTTATTAGTTTAGAAAATTAGTTTTATTGCTTTTAACAATTCTTAGCTAATTTTCTAATTAATTCAGATACTCCATTCCGACTTTTTCTCATTTTGTTTTACGCCCCTCGTTTTCTTTTTTTTACTCCATGCCTGGACACAGTCTAACGGAATGTGCATTCGGCAGTCGCTTGACAAAGCAAACTACATATTTGTATGAACACATTTCCCTTCCCTACAAGAAGGATCATTTACATAATCACATTGGCTTCAATTCACTACAACAAATCCCAAATTTTTATACCATTACAAGAAAATATCTTGTCGTTTCAACGAAATAGTTAAAAATGGAAAGTTAAAAACAGATATGCTTAACAATACAGAACAAAAAGAGGGGAATGTTAGCGAAGGGAATGTGTTAGTGCAAGGCAATGCACGTTTCCACACAGTCAATGCCACAAAGCAACTCTTGGACTCAATCGATTGGAACATCATCTACCACCCTTCTTGGCCTACCTGAGCCTTCTACCCAGAACTGACCACCTTCGTATTTTCACTTCTCTGAAGTCATTTAATGATGGAAAAATGTTTTCGATCGAAGATGAGTAGAGTGCCATCCAAAACAATGGGCCAAATAGGTGACGGGAGACTTTTTTTTTTTTTTTTTTTGACAAAAGTGCGAGAAAGTTCACTTTCATGAGCTCACAAATGCATTGTAAAGCAAGGAAACTACGTCGAAAAATAGTGCTTGATGTATAATTATTAATTTGTAAATTTTTCAAAAAATATATATTACACCTTTTCGATTTTTAAGAAATTTAGTACTTTTACTATGAAGACAACCCTCGTAAAAACAGTATTTTCTTTTTATTATCTTCAAACAGTGTCATAACTTTTTAAGTTTAAACTGATTTTTAATTATCAATACGATTCTATTTTTATACACAAAGCCGTTTTCGAAATTAAGAAATCAATATATTACAAACACAGAGTCAAAGTATAAAAATCTTAAATTTATCCATGTGATAATATTTAGAGCAGATCCGACATCCACAGGTACCAAAAATATTCCCTCCATATTTTTCGATAAAAGCCATCGTAAATATTGCATTAATGTATGTATGTTTTCAGGTATTTTATCTTTTTCTATTCATTTAATTTTTTTTCATTTCTATAGAAATGAAAAAAATTTACCTCTCCCATGATTGGTATGAAATAACCCTACATAAACTGGAATACATATCAAAAATCCTATAAAATCAATCGTATTAACATTTGAATAATATTTTTACAACTAAATTTAATCCCTCGATAAATGTTTCAAAAAATAAATCAAAATTTACGGGAATATATCTCCGAAATCAAGTAATGTACTAAACATCTTATATTAGCATCTTTTTTTCACGTATAGAAATAGCAGGATCAGAGATGTAAATTATATAACAACACTAAAACAAAAAAAGCCTAATAATATTATCTTATATAAAAAAAAATATATACAACGCTTATTTTATCTAATATAAAAGAGAATACATATTTTAAAAATTTTAACAGTGAGCATGTTTTAAAATTCAGTAGATAAAAAGAAAACGTTTGCTTTTTGGAGGTTTAAGGTGCACACAAAAAATCATCTTGGATCTAAGTGAGGCTTCTAAGATTCACTTGAATCAGTTTTACCCACAGACAGTTTAGCAATACATGCAGCAAATATTAAACTTTCCCAATTGTAAAATATTTAGAGCATTCTATCATCTTTTTTTCATTCAGGTGAAACGACAAGCCTCTTACTCCTTCCCTGGACCCCGAAATGATAGGTCGCTCCGCCCTCAGGCCCAGGCCGCCCCAGTGTACGCTGAAGAACAAGATGAAGGAGAAGTGTATCCTCGCAGGCAATTTCAAGCGCAGCCTGTACAACCCCAATATGCTCCACAGCCTCAAGCCAGGGCTCAGGCTCCAGTAGCCCCTGCACCACAACCCGCCTACGAAGCCCCCAGACAAGCTGCCCCTTCACCTAGATCGTCCCATGGTGACGCTGCTCCAAGAAGAAGGGCATCTGCGTCTTCAAGCAATCGAGCCAATAAGGTTAGTTTCTACAGCTTAATTTAATTTCTTGACTGAAAGAATTTTTTTTTTTCGCTTCAGTTGTATCAAATATGATTCTAAAATTTGAAATTTTAGTGAATTTGATTCATAATCTGCTGCTCCCAAGAAAGCGAAAATAATACATTCATTCAAAAAAATTCCTTATGAGAGAAAAATCAACCCTGATTAAGCGATTCAGTAGTTGAAATAATATTGCTGTAATTTTTATTTTATTACTTTACATAAACACTACAAGCCTCTTCATAAAATTTCAGGACTGGAAATGCCCACCTCAAATTCTTTCCTAAAGCGTATGCTTCAATGGTGGCTTTTTGATTATTGGAATACACACTGAAATAATTCTTACAGTGAAAATCATACTAAAAAATTCCTAGTCATTATTGATATAATGAATTGAAAGCAACTAACAAATACCTAACATATTTCTTGATTCTCACCATAGACCATTTTTTTTCATACATAAATCGATTTAAAATTAAAAGCACTCCGTACCATCCTAGTGGCGCTGTTGAAGATTCAACACACTACCTTTTTGAATGCCCCTATATCATGGACTTTCCCTTGGAAAGCACAGCCTTAGTAACAGGGAATATTGGATTAAAAATACAATGAGTAGCAGAAGCTCTCTGCATAGACTCACAGAATGAATAGAACTTACACAGAGAATATCTGATCGAAACCTGCGATCATATCTGGTTATATTTGTGTACATGAAGGTTTTATTCAATTGATTCAAAGAAATCTACCAATTCTTTCCCGAGAACCTGAAGAGATGCTTCAAGCCCCAATTAGCAAGACTATGCTTCCTGGGTATAATAATAATGTTAGTAACTGAAAAGAAGCATTTATTACTGAAATTATCCGTGTGAAATTTTTACATCGTAAAAGCCCTGCAGTTCAGTAATATTAGGATATAGTTTTATTAAGATTTAGTTTTATATGAAAGATTACCATAACCGATGATTATGGTAATCTTTCTCAAGCTCAAGAATCGAATTTATATTTTGCCAAAAAAAAACCTTTTTGTCAAATATATGAAATTGAAATGTTTAGCTTGTTACAAACAACACAAAATCATTTATTCGTTTGTATTTTCTGCCCTGAAATGTAAGTTGCCCATCTGTAAAAAATTTCAATGTTGAAAATAATTTTTGCGACTGTTCTGTAATATCTAATAATACTTCACCAAACAGTACGGCTCGGCTCCCCAACAATCTTTGAATGGTCACGATGAAGAACCCGAAGAAGAACAAGGTCCCGACCCCTTGACCTTGCTACTTCAGGATTCTCAATTCACTTGTGGTGGCAAACAAGATGGCTACTACGCCGACGACAGCGTCAACTGCCAAGTTTTCCACTATTGCGTTGGTGGGGCCAAACACTCGTGGATGTGCCCTGAAAACACCGTCTTCCATCAAGTGCACTTGAACTGCGTACCAGACGCTCAGGATATTTGTGCTCAATCCCAAAAGTTCCACTTCGTCAATGAATACTTGTACAAAGTAAGTTAACAGAAATACTTGTTATAATTACTTTATAGTACACCTAATGATTATCTGCATTTTCGCTTAAATTCAAACATAGAAGTAACAACTTGAAATAAATTTCCAATAAGTACACAAAAAGTCTCTAAAAATTTAGAACGTATTAGAATGAAAACTATATTTTGAGTACGTACAATGATTTATGCTAATGATATTACTTTTCAAATATATCGATAACGAATGCATAGATTTATAAGATTTGAAGCATTTTTTAAATTGAAAAATTGTTTGGAATACATAAAAATTTTAATCAATATAAGTATGAGAGTATTTGCTTTTAATGTCACAAGTAGGAACAATAAAAAAATTTTACAATATTAAACTCTTACTGAAAATTACTTTATTTAAAATTAAATTAGCACACAGTACTAAATTAAACATAATTTTACAGTTTTAAACACTCTTTGTTAATAAACGTTTTTAAACCTTTCTTATTCTTCATGAGTTTCTTATAATCGTATTGTAAGCAATACATAACGATACTAAGGAAATAACGTTATTATTTAACGTTACGCGGATAACATTTCAGATTACTTTTTCAGATTTATATATATTAGAATGAATAATAAAGAGAGAGCTTCCCTGGCTCAAAATTGAGTTTTATACCTAAAGTATCTCTATTTATAATCTTCGATATACAAAATTTATTCTATAGTGATACTAAAAGTGTATCTTAAATTATCCACAAACAATAATGTCATAAATTAAACCAACTAATTTTCTAAATATTAAAAATACATTTCATGAAATTTGAGGTGGTTGCGATAGCCTAGTGGTCATGGTCGTAGACTCATGGCTGACTCTTCCAGTCATGGGTTCGAGTCCTGATTTCGCTTAAGACCCACTATATAGCGGGGTTGTCGAATCTGTCGAGGTTCCAAGTCCTCCTGTTGGTGTGGTGAGGAAGTTTGGAAAAAGAGGGGTCAGCTGAGGTATCGTCCTCGTCCCTTGACCGAAGCTCAAGATGATGAGGCTCGTCGCCAACAGCCCTCGTGTCGTTACAAGTGCGATGGTAATAAAATAATCGATCATGATACTTGTGCGATGGTTTAATTTCTAACCAATATAAAGTATTATGCATCCATTTCTTTTTATAATTCCTCATTCTTTCAGCCGGTCGACTATGAGGGTCCAAACAACACTGCCAGATACTCTCAAAGATACTATCCCGATGGTTACGTCGTCGGAGATCCCCTTGTCGCTCCACAAGAGCAAAGAAGAGCTCCTGCTCCTCAACCACAACCACAACCCCAAGCTTATGCTCCTCCAGCAGCTCCCCCTCGATCCCAGCCTAGACAAGTAGCTCCAGCTCCACCACCACCCCAGCCAACTTACAGAGCTCCAGCACAACCAGCCCCACAACAAGCTTACAGAGCTCAAGCTCAGCCAGCACCTCAGCCAACTTACAGAGCTCCAGCCCAACCAGCAGCACAATCTAGACCAGCTCCCAGACCATCTAGGCCAGTGGAATCATACCCAGCTGAAGCCCAACCCAACTACAGAGCCCCAGCTCAGGCAAGGCCCTCACCACCTCCTGGAGCTTACCGTGTTGAACAGCCCCAGCAAGCTCCACCACAAGCTTCTTACAGAGAAGCAGCAGCTCAACAAGCTCACAGGGGTGCACAGCCACAATCACAGCCTGATTACAGTAGCGAAGAGTACGAGCCTCAGCCTCAAGCCAGGCGACCAGCAGCAGCTGCTCCTCAAAGGCCCACAGCTGCTTATGCTCCACCAAGGCAACAGCACCGAGCAGCAAATGCTAGGGCATCTGCAGGTTACCAACCTTATGCCTCTAACCAAGCTGCTGGAGTCCACTATGACGAAGACTATTAAGCCAATTCGAGAATTTAGTGATAAACTTATTCTTTTTACTTCTTTTCTTATTCCAATGCATGGTTGATGATTTCATGTCAAGTTCATCCATCACCACCTCGTTTCAGAGGTATCAACTGTTTCTGTGCTGCTGTATGATTTCGTGTCTGCTGGATTTCCTGAATCGGACAGCGATCTTCATACTTGATAGATGTCGATCAGCCAGACTGGTACATCTTGAAGAGTTGAGATGAAGTGCCAGTCAAAGTCTTCCCTTTTCTTCACTTTGTGAATAATCCGACATTCGAGTAAATTAAACGGCAAAAAAAAACCTAACATAGAGCGTTCGTTAAATAATAAATTTTCACACTCTTGAGATTTTCAATGCTCGGAACAACAGCTTACAAATTGCAAACAAAACGCTTACCATACTAAAATTAGGTCATTCTAAAACAGCTCCTTGTTAAATATTTCTCACCAAAACAAAATTCTCTTACATTTCTTACTGTTTCTTTAAAATCTATTTTTGTTTAACAAAAGGACGACGAATACTACCCATATGAAACTTATCACGTTTTACAGTAATCAAATATCGTTCTTATAGAATGAAACAAATACATAAGACATATTTTCTAGTAACATTTATTCAATGGAGAAAATAATTAAATTCTGGAATTCAAAACCAGAAATGAAGGAGATTAAAAAGGCAAAAAATAATGTTATTAAAAATATCATTAAAAAGAATGTCATCGTAAATCAAAAGTTTTTAAAATTTCTTGATATGTAAAGGCAAACCTATATATATATATATGCTACTTGTAATCTTGCAACAATATTCAAAAGTATTGCTTGTGAATGATTTGCAACGAAACATATTAATCAAGGTCAAAAATACAAATCACATTAGATTACAATCTAAATTTTATTTCAATATTAATTTTTTTCTGACTATATTGTTATGTATAACAAATACACAATTGTACAAATTATGTAATAATAAAATAAATGTTTTGTATTTTTGTAGAGTGTATCTTCTTTAGTGTTTTCACTTTTTATTCTCTATTATTTAAACAAACATCCATTTCTTTTTTAAAAATCATATTGTAGTAAATAACAATAAACAAGAGTTAATATACAAATATTTTTAAGGCATACATTTAAATGTATTTCAATTCATTTCCCGATTTTTGATTAATAAATGTGTTTTAAAAAATCTTATGTTCGTCTGAATTTTTTTCCGTTACTATTTTTCAAAATCTTCAACACATAACTCTTGTATGAAATTAAATATGCCTCGATTTCTGAATCGATAAAGAAAGAAGTACATTTCTGAAATATACAAAATTATTTTTTTAAATAAACTCAATAATAAATACTTATCGATATTTTTCACTTATTAGAATTTCTACAACAAAACTGCAGAGTTAAATGCTCATATGTTTTCCCTTGTGAGAGATTTGCAATTTAAAGATATTCTTTCCGAATTATATGGACATATTTATTCATTTAAACCATGATGAAACCAATTATGATCATGAAATATATTGCGAATAATTTTTAAAATTAAACAAAAGCAAGTTGAATTTGGTGATATGAAAAAGATGCAAAAGAAGGGTATATTTTTGCTAATTTAAAAAAAAATTGAACTCTTAAAATGTTTAGTATGTGTAGAATTAATATTTTGCATCAAAAATAGAGCTGTATCTTATTTTTTTAATAAAAACAGAAAAGAAAAGTGGTCTACCGGAAATATAGGTAAGTAAAAAGACGTTTCATATTCATTCACTCGGTGCTCTCCGGGGTCAGAAGTCACTCCACCAGAAGTGGCCAATTTGACGATTTTTAAAATCGTGCCATTTGTGGAAGCTAAACCACATTTTCGAAATTCGTTTATATCGTGTCTTAAATTCCTGAAGCTTCGAGGTGGTAAGATGATTTTGAGATTTTTACAACATAAACTCACTAATAAAAAAAACAATTCATGTATATGTGCTCAAGAAATTCAAGAAATAAAAAATAATTTTGCATAAGTTTCGGATAGCTTCCCCCTTCCCACCCCTGATAAAAAGACAGACGATTAAATTCCTCTATTCGGTATTTAATTCATAGTAGAATGATGAATGAATTAAATCCTGAGTGATTTTCGTCACAAAATTGTAAAACGTCAAGAGTGAATGCAAAATCATAGGTAATTTATCAATTTCACTACTTAAATGTTACACCTTTTCTTTTTTTGACATCTGATATATTACGTTTAATTTCTTGCGAATGTGGCTCAAAAACACCCGTGTTAGGAATGGAATAACTCGTTGTCCATTGATTATTTTTCCGTTTTCTGAGAAGTCTTCCGTGGCTAGCATTTTCACTCCGCCGCTTTGGGAGGTAGGTTTTCTACTACGTGGCAGAAGTTCAGTTAACATTGAGTGACGGCAACCATTTGAATCTCAATCTTTGACCCTTAAGAAAATGTGTCCGGTATTGTTTTGGAGTGCCTTTAACGACCAACCCAAAGGAATTCCTCCTCTGGTTAGTTATTAAGATATTTTTTAACTTCTGTCGTCGCTGTTGAAGAGAACCGCAGCACACTCCCCATCCAGTATTTTCCTGATAATACGAAGAGGGACTTTCTGTATTTTTTTAACGCAGGTTTCCTTTTCTCAGCCAATTCCCAATACTGCAATTGATTTAGATTCTCTCCCAGTTGTATTGGATAGTCTTCATTTTTTTGATATCCTCGACTGTCTCTAGTTGATATGGCGGATATGTCTGATGCATGCACCGCAACCAGAATATCACTAGACGTAATATTATGTTTGCTTGTATTAGACACACAGAAGCAAATTTGCGACGGGCAACCAACAGTTGAAGACTTTTTTGCCATCAAGTGTTCAATTTCAGTCACTACTTCGGAGGAGATGTGTCCACACCTCCCTTTTTGGCGAAGGTTTTTCTAACACCTGGGGAAGGAGGTCAGTTCTCCATGAGTGACAATGGTGATTCAAACTCCCAATCTTAGAGTTCAAAGAAAACTCGACCTATCTTTCTTAATAGTGCCTTTAACGATTAAGATAAAAGTATTTCACCTCTGGTTAATTATTAAGATGTTTTTAACTTTGTCGTCATTATTCAAGAGAGTCGCCGTAAGTGCACGTGTGTGACGCTCTTCGCGTCCCGAAAATTGCCACCTCAGTTCTTCCTACTGATGAAACCGTTTTCTTATTGGAAATAGATTCAGCAGGAACACTCCCTTGTTTTGATTGTCGCTTGGGTTCCTGTGCATATAAGGATGAATTCAGGTCTCATCGACAGCGACAACATGACGCAAAAGGACAACGATAATTCAACGCGGCAGCAATCACAACTAACCTGTGAATAAGAGTCATATTGTTTAACAAACAGTAGCACATAATGGTAACACCAACTTGCTTTACCAACGTCCTCTATCATCAAAAACTGGTACTTTTTGAAACCATTCTTGTATGAGCAAGGTCTTTTATTAATGATTTTACCCAAAATGAAGCTGAAATAAATTGAATGTTTTCTTGCTGTTCTCATATATTCATATTTGTTACATGATACGGTACCATTTGAAGAAGAATTAAAGATATTGAGATTAAAGCTCCAAGCAAAAATAATGACATTAAAATTATATTATATGTACAGCTATTTTATACAGATCAGTTTAGGACAGCATGTATAGGAGACAACCTTCTCGTCTCGAATTTATTCAGAGGCTGATAAGTTATTGTTAAAGAAAAACCTCGATCTGCATCTCGTCGGCGAATTTCTCTTCAGAATCATGCCGAAAAATGTTAAGATTCTGGAATTCTTCAAAAGACGCAAAACTCCTGTAATTTTGTTATCGAGATGCGCAGAGTACTCAGCTATTTGTGAGTTTTATAACGTCAACATTGGAACATTTAGGTGAAGAGAATCGCCAGAACATGCTATTAATGTAAACGTCGGCAGATAGGCGCGTAAATATAAAAAAGATCGATTTACGAAGGAAAAACCAGTAATGGAGATGCTGCAACACTAATCAAGATTGAATTTGTCGTTAGAAATATAATTCAGGGATAGGGATAAGAAAGATATTTAAATACTATAAGTCAGATTTTACTCTACTTGATCAGATGCTAACGTACTACGAGATAACTTACAATTTTTCTTGAATTGCATATTCGAAACCATTTCAACAACAATATAATAAGCATTACATTGCTAAACTATTTTTGGTTTAAAATGCTTCAAATATCACCTCTATGTTAAGAAAAAAATTTATTTTCATCGTTTTCCTTCTAATTAAGAAAGTTGTAATATTTTCTGCAACTTAATTATTTTAATTTAGATTAATAGTATTTTTAAATTGAAAATTAAAATAAATAATTCGGAGAAAATGTTATAAAATAAATCGAGTTATTTTTCTTTTAGATTTATAAAGTTGTAATTGAACTATTTTAAATAAAGAAAAATAAATTTACTTAATGCTCTACAAGATTTATAAGCCGAGGTCATTACATTTAAACAAAATAAGTATTATTTTCCATCTATTACATCCATTCTTATCGTTTCATCTGAATATCTAAGCGTGTCGCTGAAATTAAATTATTTGAAAGAAATAATTAAAAATATGATTCTGAATTTTAAAAACATCAAAATTCGCTCATTTTAAAATAAAAATAATAATTGATCAGTAAGTTAATGATCCTTTTTTTCTTAAAAATTCTCAAAAAGAACTATTTTCGAAAACATTAGAAAGATTCCAAATTTTTCCCAAACATCAGAAGAAAAGAATAAATAAATAAAACCTACCTTAAAAATTATTTAGAAACATTTTTAAGATAGGAAGTTTTGTCTAGTTGATTAACCAACCATAAATACAATCAATGCTTTTCGTAATTCAGCTCAATATCTATTGCATTTTTACTTTCAAAGTTGAATTCATTTAAATAGAGCAAAAATTGAAACTCTCGAGATTTCTACACTCTCTATTCACATCTTATAATAAGTACTTCGTCAGCCTAGCACCGTATTCATACAATTAAAATAGAGAGAAAAATTTCTTAAAAAGGAATTTGCGTAAACGTGAAGAGTAACAGTTATTCCTTTTTTCGAAACAAAAAAAATATTTCATTTAACATTTTTCAGAATCAAAAAAGAAAAGACTTAAAAAAATTCAAAAAAATATTTAATTTTATCTTTTCAATCCACTATTTCCAGTCCGCGTAATTTGTCATGAACATACACAGACGACTACATGAGAGTACCTCAAAAAGTACCTGTTTTTGAAGACAGATGGTATTGCTACAACCAATTAGTGTTACCATTGTATACTGCCCTCTGTTAAACGACGCCAAGATAAATATGACGTTGATTGATAAAGTAGTTTCCATTTCACAGTCATTTGCTATCAAATAAGAATTTAAGCACAGCAGCGCCGACTTGGCACTGGCGGTGACTCCTGAATTCGTCTCATTGTACATCTGGAATGATACCCTACTCTCCAACTCTAATAGCATAACACCAGCGGAAGAAGTCCCGATAGATTTAACGTGCATTAGCTTCCTTATACGGTGATTTTTTATTAGCATCAGGTTTCGAAAACCTCAACTCGACGGAAAAAATGCTGATTGCGAGCTCGCGATCATGACCCCTCAGCTACCGCGGCCCTGAAGCAATGGAAAATAAAACGGGTTAAATATGTGTTTTGGTTCAAAATTATCTCTTTAGTGTGGAATGAGAGTTATCAGATTTAAAATTGGACATTGTGGTACAAAAATGGGGGGAGGGGAGATTTTCTTATGAAACGTTTTTCCCAATTAACGATTTTGAAATATCATTTTTAATTTTTAAACTTCACTTAAGCGGCTTAAAAATATACTAAAATGATGAATAATTTAAATTTTTATTTATACTATTCATCCTAAAAATTATTCAACATTTATCTCTTGATTCCACATCAGTAAGAATGACTAAACTATAATTATTTGCAATTAGTTAAACCTAATGTGATCCGTGACCGTTAGCGTGCAACTTATTCGTCCCCAATTCAGATACGACCGAGGGTGGCTCAAAAAGTACGCGTGTCCGCAGTAGCCTAGCGGACTCGTGGACGGCGTAAATTCCGTTGAGTCGTGGGTGCCACTAAAGACTCACCGTGTGGCGAGGCTGATGCACGTTAAATCTATCGAGGTCACATATCCTATAGTTGGTGTGGTGTAGAAGTTTGGAGAGGGAAGTGCCAGCTCATATGGTCGTCCTCGTCGATTGACCGAGGTTTAAAATTACGAGGTCCGTTGCCGATAGCCCTCGCATTGCTTCTCAGTGCGACATTAATGAACAATCGCAATCAAAATGTTCACATATTAGAAGTGAAAAAAAGAGTAACTCACAATAAGTACTGTCTACTGATCGTTTTTGGTTTGTTTGTTTGTTCTTCTCTTTTTTCGAAGTGAGTATGAAGCCCTTCGCTTCATACTCACTTCGAAAAAAATCGTCGCCGTAGCTTTCCTGTCCGATGAGACGCTCTTCACCTTTGGAGTAGATTCATCGGAAGTAACACTTTACATCCCCTTTCGATTGGTTCGTACTGAGAAATAACCGATATATCTTCATAAAATTTACTCTGCATACTAATTGGTTCTTATGTACATGATAAATACATAACTATTAATTTTGATTTGTTCGGTTTCAGGAAGCTGTAGATTGAAGCAACCCTCAGTATCGAAAAGTTTCAATTATTATCCCGGGGTACCGAAAAGTTTTAATTAAAATAATCATTCTTAAGACTTATCTAATACATAGTCTTCATCTAGAGTCACTCCTATAAACAAAGGAATCTTCCCCATAGCACACATTGGCTACATTTAAAATCAAAACTGAATCCTTTCTCGAAAGAAAATTCCCCAACCAATGCTATCACAGCCAATTCTTTTTTTTTTTTTTTTTTCATCACCCCTAAATCCAATCAAATTGGTTGAAAATCATTTCTCAAGTCTGCACCAAAGCCCTTGATACCTCACCCATTTTTTTCAATTACGGCGCTGTCTACATAACTAATTACACAGAATGTCCTAAAACCCCTTTAAATTTTAAACCTCCTCCCCCATCAATACTTAGGAAGAGCGTGCTAGAAAAGCTAAATACAAAACACACACACCCCTCCTTCCCAAAACGACACTCCTGTTGAAAAATCTCAAGCCATAACTCCAGATAATTCTCCCTCCAAATTAAAAACCCAACCTCATCACTCTTTAAATAAAAAAAAAAAAAAAAAAAAAAAAAAAAAAGAACTTTTCCAAATTTCAAGACAGACAAAATAAGAAATAATCCATGACATTTGTTAAAAAACCCTAAATCCCCTCGATTTCTAATTCTAATACAGATATACTTTTCAAAAATTCTAATTAAAATAAGACACATTTTCCGAAATTTGCAACGTTTAGATGCGAATTCAAAAAATAATAATAATAATAATAATTTAGACTCATATTTGGCTCTCCCTTCAATCTGATTTTATCCAAAAATTCCATACCTCGATTGACTATTAACTAGTGGTTAGCGTCTCTATCTTCCACTCAGCTTAACTTGTAGTTCTGCTCTCGTTTAAATATCTTCAATTCTCCCTCGCCCTTCCCTTCTGGAATTGAACTTTAATTAAAATATGCAAAATAAATAAATAAAATTTAAAATAAACAGTCACAGCTATCAACTTTTTTAAATTTGTCTTTCTCTCTTGCTTATTTCTTCTATTTTATTCTCTGTCTTCTCCACACATGCGGATTACTTCAATCTACGGCTTCCTGAAACCAAACAATACAACAATTGATTCTTATGGTACACCATTATATACATAAGAATCAAAAAATATGCAAAATAAATTTTATCCAGATATATCTTGGTAATTGCTAAAACTTAACGACTTCCCGGGACAAATTTATCATTTCAATATTAGGCTGATGCTCAAACACCTTAGAACCCGACAACAAATTTTGTTTTAAAACAAACACCATAGGATACAGGAAGTAAATATCGGTCCTGATGAACCGGTTTATTCCCTTTTTTATGCTACCCTGAAAAAAAAGTGTGAATGTGCTTAGCAGTCATTCATGCCGTGAAAAAAAAATATTAATGAGTAAATCTCCACAAATTTAAATTTTCTTTGGAAAATGACACAATAGTAAGCCCCACGCTCATTGATTCTCTGATCGAAAATTGCTTATATGCATAAGAGTCCAATAAAATTTCTAATTCGGTTGTGAATGCGTGTTTAGGACGCAGTCAAATCTAGTTAAACTGCCCTAAAATCTTCAATCGTGATTTTTTCCATTTTAAAGATTCTTTTTACAATAGGGGTGAGGAATCGTTTTCTCTAATGGACTTGTTGAATAGCATGATACTGAAATTGAGTAGCGTAAATGTTAATTAATCAACAAATATATTAGGGGCCTTATCCCATCATACATGAAAACGGAGTTTTCCAAACAGTGGATCTGATTTGTTTAGAATGAAATAAAATCAGAAGAAAAAAAGGCATAAATTAAATATACTTCGAAATGTATTTGATCTCTCAAAAAATCTCTCGTATTACAAAAATACCTCATGTGGGTCTATGAGTGAAATCAGTCCAACACGAAGGATAATAACAAATGACGCTTTATTTACAAAAATTCAGAACAAGGCGAGCATAGGTATCAAAGCTTGAACAAACTAACATCACATAACACAGTACTTGTACTGATAAGCGACACATATACAGAAATAAAAACAGCACTGTATTGAAAATCACACCGTTTCTTCAGAAACGTTCAGCTCATCAGCTGACAAGTTCGCACTACAGATCAATCTCCTCAGTAATGTTCTGCATTTCCAAGGCAGACTCCGACAGTAACCAACAGATTAACTCGGTCAATTCCGACAGATTCCTAGGCAGATTCACTCAGCCAATGCCGACCGTTTCCAATTGATTTTACAATCGATTCCCCTCTGGGTTCGCCTCTTTCTCTGTTAATAGCCGCTCCGTGCAAGAGAGATGTCACAGGGAAAATTCATTACGTCACTTTCCTTCTAGTCGTGATTTCCTCAAGATTCCAACACTTTCTGGAATCTTCGATTTGTTGCCAAAGTCGCTAAAATTCTCGTCACCAAAAAAATTGTCAAGATTAAGGGAGCATAGCTAAAGGTTTCCTTGGCTGACTGATGCTATCTATGTAAATGTCTCTTATCCCTTATAAGATAAATGTTGCAGAGAAACGCCATCTGCGGTTAGTAACAATATATTATTTAAAAAATGGTAACCAAACTCTGAATGTTAACATATTATTCGCAAAAGATTCGGTGCACGAACATAATATTGGAGCATGCAATTTATCAAAAAAGAGTGCGAAACCAAGGATTTCCTAAAACCTATCCTCCCTCTGTCCCATAATAATAGTAGAAGTGAATATTTAAACTGAAATTATTGGGGAATTCAGCTGTAAGTTAAGTTGCAGCACAAAATTGTGAAGCCTTCAATCAAAATCAATGTTTCATGATATTTACCATTCGTTTCGACATTCTTTAAATTTTTAGGTTAACCTAATTATTACGAATTATAACAATTTTTCTAATTTCATCCACTGATCGAAATCAATTGTTTTATTTCAGTTGAATATCAAGCCATTGTAAAAGATGAAAAAAGAGAAGTCTTTCAAACAAAGATTGAGTTGCGATAGTCCAATTCTTGATGCATCGAAAGAAAAACGAAGCGTTGCAGAAAGATACAATTACGTTAGCTTCAAAAAGATTCAAGTGCAACAAAATGACTACATCAAGAATTTGGGAACGTGCTTCCGAAAATAATTGACAAGGTGAATCAAATGCTCATGCTGATTCTCATTGAAAAAATAAAATTGTAGACATAATTGCAAAGATTACGGAGAAAAACTTGGACATATTGTTCCGAGCAGAAGAGGCACCATAAAATCAGCAGCTCACGCCATTGAAATTCCCAAATCTGCATTATTCCGAATTCTGAAGAAAAAGAAAATTCATAAAACAGTTTCAAGCTTCATCAAACCATTTCTTATAGAAAAGAATAAGAAAGATAGCATAGAATTTTGTCTGTCAAAACTACTTTCTGACAGAACGTTTATGCACTTTAACGCTATAACAAAATTACTGAAAAATCCAGAAATTATCTGAACCTTCAAAATACAAATTAGAAGCAATATTTTTAATTTATTGATTAATTTAATATATTTTATCCTCCTCGGACCCAAGGGCAACTTTGAATCATAAATTTTAGAATAATTTGTATCAATCGGTTCTAAATACTTGAAAAAGTACTGAAAAAATGTTAAAAAAATTATTTTTATTTTTGAGAAATTAAGTATCTCCTGAAGGAGACATTGGGACAAAGTGACATCATCATGTTAATTTAAAATCTTTCTTTAATCTTAATTTAATGAGAAATTCATAATAATTAGCATAATGAGAACAATGTAAAATTAACATAATGTAAAATTTGAATCACAAAATATTCCTGTCCGATCTGTTTGCAGAAGAGTCCTAATTTCCAAAATTTATCCATTCGGGTTTTTTTTTCTCTCTCTCACTTTATCTTATACTATTAAATAATTTCTCAATTTTAAGTTGATTCTTATTGAAAACTCGCGATTTCCTAGAAATGTTGTCAGCGAGTAAAGGAATTCTAGCTTTTCCTGCCCAATATATTCGAATTCTGGGAAATTTTAAGTTAGACATAATTACAGTGATCACTAAGAGCTGTTTCATTTCATTTTCTGACAGATACAGATTCTTTCCTGTACCCCTTAAATATCTGCATTTGGTGAATTCAGTTAGCAATTAAAGAATATCTTTCGGAGCTGAGATATATGCCATAATTATAGTTTCAAATCGAGTGATTTTGATAGTCATTGATCCAATGTTTCCCACAGGTGACGCTGAAATAACAGCGTTCTAAATCAGAAGTGGGAAGATTTGAGTGAGAAATTAATAATGTTATATATAAAACAGCAAGTTGAAAGAATTCAACAGTGTGTTTAATAATTTTTTTTACTAAACAAATAATAAAGAATACGAACACTTAGCGATGTGCAAGCGTATAATTTTCTTTCTCACGGAAAACACCATTTTCATTTTACCATAAATAAGCTACGAATGCAAAATGTTCACTAAAAATCTTTTTTTTTTTTTCAGAACTACCATCTATTAACAAGAAAATTAACTAATTCTGAGAACCAATGACGCCTTTTATTTAACTTGGCGGCATTATTTGAAAATGTTGTTTAGTGTCTCCTACAGACGACGCCGGGACTGAAGAGGTTATGATAGTAAATATCGCGTTCTGTATTTATTTTCTTTTGCAACTATTATTATGGGATAGGGAAAGGAAATAATAAAAATAACTTCCCTCATATTATCTAGAAATGTGTTCTTTATTATTGATTTAAAAAATATATACGGTTTTATGGGCGTAAAATTGTGATGGAAGGTTTCAATCGTAATCAAAATGGAAAGAGGAAAATGCAAAAAAACAAAAGTTTAGTTTTTATTAACGTCGCACTAGAAGCAACACGAGGGCTATTGGCGACGGACCTCGTTAATTTTGAACCACGGTCAAGTGACGAGAACGACACCTGAACTGGCACCTCCCTCTCCTAACATCCACACCACGCCAACGGGAGGACTTTGGGCCCCGAACAGATTTAACGTGCATCAGCCCTGGTCTTTGGCAGCCAAAGATCGAACCCGCGACTGAACGAAAACTGCCGGTCGCTAGTCCACGACCTTGACCACTAGGCTACCGCGGCCCACAAAAAAAAAAAAAATTGTTCATACAATTCATTTTTCAACACTACCACTTAGAAACTAGTTAGAATTTCATAACCAAAAAAGTAAGTTATGTATTAATGCGGTGGTTCCCAAAATGTGCACTGAGGCGACCTGGGGTGCCATGGAGTCTTCACAGGGGCACCGCGGAATATTGCAAAAGCTCGCGTAATATTCTTCAATAATGAATTTGTTCAATAACACATCTCTTTGAGAGGTTCATTGTACAATCTATTACAATGTTTTTCGGATGGTATACGAGTTTTATTTATTTTTATCTCTTACATGATTAGTCAGGATTTTATTTAGAGTAGGACACGGCGTGAGAAATGCTTAGCTCAAAAAAGGTGCCTCGAGTCAAGAACTTAGAAGCCACTATTTTATGTATGATACCGTGTGAAAGATGTATCTTTGTGAAAGAGTACTCTGTTGTATTTACATCTGTACATAGAATGGTATGACAAGTACTGATTAGTATGAGTCAGCCATATAAAAACGTAATTTTATGTAATCCACAAACAATGTGTTAAATGTCAAACAGTGGAATATGTTTGCCGATTCTCATCGGTACTAAAAAATCAAATTCTATTTTTGTAGTATAGGATATCAGAAAACCATAAATATACGATCGACCATAATAGTTATTTTTAAGTGTAAAAAAGCAATATAAAAATCAAATATCTGGAATATACTACAACTTTAATTTCTTCTGACAATTCTGTTATTTACTTGACAAAATAAAAAAAATCGCTGTAAATTTTACTCCGCAAAATTGGATTTACTCAGATGGCAGCACTATAATGTCCTAAGAAGTCGTATATTCTCCCTCTATGCTGTTAAATAAATCGAATTCTTCGAATTGCGTTTTAATATTAGAGTGAATGACTGTGTGACAGTTGCGCCTCACGAAGCAAGAGCCAAAATGCTTCAAACAGTAATTTAGATAGTTATTGGTTTTATTAACGTTGCAACTACAAGCAACATGAGGGCTATTGGCTACAGACCTCATAATTTTGAGCCTCGGTCAAGTGACAAGAACGACACCTGAGTGGGCACCCCCTCTCCTAACTTCAACACCACGCCAACGAGGGGACTTTGAGCCACGACAGATTTAACGTGCATCAGTCCCGGCTACACGGCGGGCCTTTAGTGGCATCAAAGCTCGAACCTACGACTCGAAGATAGCTGCGAGTCCGACCACTAGACTACAGCAGCCGCGTAACTTAGATAGAGAAAAAGGAAGAGAAAGTAAAAATTGGTTCTCCAGAAAGGGGGTAAAAAATATAGAGGGCTCACTAGGGTAACCCGGGGACGCTTCACCCGTGTTTATCAAAAGAAAGTAAACTCCATGGGAAAGAAAAACATCACGAAGGTACCTCAAGGTCACGATACCCGTACTTACCCGCAGAAGACAAACCTCAGAGGGTATTCTAATAATAGAACCTACTCGTTCCGAGCTTGTTCCTGAAGAATGAAATAAGTATTGCCATCCGAGCAAACTTAGAAACATATTTGAGTATCAAAACCAGATTAAAATTTTGAATATTTTGGAGGAAAAAATATTTCATCTTGATCCCAATATCGAAAAAATATCAATATGAACTTTTGCTGGTTTTGTCTATTTTAGAATTCTGCAAATAGAAAGACGTTCCGTTGAATTTAGACGAAAACTGTCACAAAAATTAGTAGTCAATATGAAAAACATAATCGATTTGCGGAAATTTTCGTCAAGAGACATTTTATCCACAAATTATACATTAATAAAAACGTGACAAATAATGGTATTTAACAAGCATGTATTTACAACTCAACAAAAACTGGAATAATGTATATATTCGGAATTCATAATTAGTTATACAAAAGTAGGGCGCGATCACCAACGACTTAAAGCTCTCACAAATAATAAAACTAGTACGGCAGTAAGCATCGCAAAAATGGGGGCATTTGTGAATATGCAATAAAAAATCGATACAGTATTATTTCCAAACATAACTTTTTTAACGATGGGATCTCCATTACAAAATGTCCGTGATAAAATACACTCATGCCTGTTATTCAATTTAGTTTTATTTTCTATACAGTACAGTTACGGGTTTGTCAAAAGAATGTTCGCAATTTTTTATCGTGCGTTTGATATCTTAAGTCAGTACGGTGAATTAAAAAATAAAGCTGACTTCGATAGTTTTACTTCGACAACTAGAGCACAAAATGACACCACAATACTTTGAAATTAAAGAAATACTTCCTTCATTTTCCATAATTAATAACAGAATTCTATTTTAAAAAATTAATTTAATAGAAGTAAAAACCTTCAAATTTATATCATTAATAAGTTATTTACCTCATTTCAATTTATATCATTTGAATTAAAAATGAAGTTTTTTTTTTTAAAAAAAAAATAAACAGTTTTTGAAAAACTCATCTAGCACAAAACTTACTTTCAAGACTTAAAAAATTAAAGCTAAAAAAAAACTCATTATAATTTGAAAAAAAAAAAATTAAAATCCTTTCAGCAAAGTTTTTTATTTACCCTCGTCATCAAAAAGAAAAGAGTTGCAACTAAAAGGAAGCGTAATGTAAAAGAAAGTAAATGCAAATTATGAAACTCTTTCGTTTCTGTTAGATATGAAAAATGATTAAAGTATCAGCCGCGACGGCACCAAAGATGTAAGAAAACACGTGACTTACCACGCTACTGAGGATCCTTTAAAAGATTTCCCTCTCAAAGCGGATAATTTTGATTCCAACTTGAACGGTTATCGATCGAAGTTTAGAATTCTTTGGGAGGAATAAACGACAGCCATTTGAACAGTTTGGCGCCTTTGAGCATGATCACGTCGTAAGATTGAATGATGGCGGATGTTGATTTCGTTGGATTGCGCATCATATCGGTAGCGCAGAAGTTACAGTTTCACGCTGTCGGCAGAATTGGAAGAATGAAGCTTTCGCTCATGACAAGTAGGCTCAGGAAGAGCTACACAGACTACAAAAATGGAAGAGAGAAGAAATGTCTGGTAAGCGCGAAGCACACTAACTTCCACAATTCCGAAAATTATCCGAACAGTGATGCCATCTCTGCATCATCCTGTAAATACTTGTACCATTAGCAGAGTTCTGCCGGCTTCTGGATTGCTTGCAGGGAGACCTTTACTGAGATTGATCCTGACACCACAACAACTTCGCCAAAAATGCCACGCAAGAGCAGCGTGGAGATATGCGGAATGGCAGGAGTTATCCTCCGTGATGAGCTTCGCTTTTGTCTTAGTGAGGATGATAACCGCACCCATGAGTGAAAGCAATGTAGTCAGCGCTATAATGGACGATTTGTTGTCTCTCGTCACATATCCAGACAACAGGATTAAATGGTATGAGGTACGATTTCGTACGATGCCTGATCACCGTTGGTGTTCACCTAAGCTACTTTGACGACCCCATGGTACGTTAGGGAGGTCATCGATTGGTGGTTATTTCTTTTGTGAATGCAAATCTGTCTTCTATTTCAGCAAAACAAAGCTAATGTTCTTAAAGTTACCATTTCAAAATTTGTCTCGCAATCTTTGACACTATGACGTGGCCAGCAGAATCGCAAGAGTTGTCGCCCATGGAAAACTTATAGAATGCTATAGGAAATTTGGGGTGAAAATACAGTTTAGCGTAACCACTTGGCGAGATTTGAAAAATCGCCAAATTTGGCGGGGGGGTTTTTGGCGGAACCTTAAAGTCCGCGTAGCGGAAAAGAAGGAAATTTTTGACTCCATCATCACCACATTTAGGACATGCATAGGTGAATGAAAATAAACCTAATTTCATAACCCATACAAGTAAAAGATGCTTTCCTTCCTTCTGTAAATCAGACAAAAATTGCAAAGTACATTCACTCACCTCTGTTGAAGTCATTCTCACAGCCCTGTACTTGGGAGAATAAACGGAGAATTAGTGATTGTAGAGCAGGTTGAAAACGCAAAAACACAAATTAAATCCAGCAAGAAAAAATTAAATAAAAAACGTGAACAACGAAAAAAGGTAAACCATGTAATTACAGCAATAGCGAAACACAAACCGCTTCAACATCCAAAACAAACATCAACAAAGAAAACGCAACGTCAAATCAACAAAAAAAACGATCCCAAAGTGCCGTCTAAAAAAAACGGGATCACACATTAATACATTATTATTGTTGGTTATTACTCCATACATTGTTGGCTATTATTGGTTATTATTGTTGGGAGCGAAGACATTGTTACATAGCATACATTATTATTGTTGGTTATTACATATTGGTTGGTTGGTTGGTTGCTGGTTAGGTTGTTGGAGTTATTATTGAAAAGAAGTTGAGTTATTGGCTGCTGGCTGGCCATACATACATACATACACATATTATTATTATTGTTGTTGTTATTGTTGGCTGTATTACATGGCTGTTGTTGCTGCTGTTGCTGGTTATTGTTACATATGAGTTAGAAGTACATATTGTTGTTGCTGGTTACATACACATGGTTGGTTATTGGTTGTTACATGGCCATTGCCATTGTATTGGCTGGCCACATGGTTGGCTGGCTGGTTATTATGTTATTGTTGAAAGACATGATGTATTGGTTGTTGTTGCTGTTGGCTACACATACACATACATACATACATTATTACACAAGGTTGTTGTTGCTGCCAGCTGGCTGGTTGCCACACATTGGTTGGTTATTATTATTGTTGTTAATAAATAGTGCTACACACATGGTTATTGGTTGCTTATTGGATGACACACACACACAGCTGCTGCCACACACACACACATTGGCCATTGGTTGGCTATTGGACATTGTTACACACACACATACGGTACATGTTGTTGCTGATGTTGGTTGAGCTGATGGCTGTTACGCCACATGCTGTTAACATGGTCATTATTGGTCATTATTGGCTACACATTGCTGGCTGTTGTTACAGTTGTTGTTGTTGACACATGTACACACACACATTGCTTACACACACACACACACATTATTATTATATTGATACAGAAAGATATTGTTGGTTATTGGCTGTTGTTGGTTGTTGAGTTGTTGGTTACTTACACACACACATTGCCGTTGGTTATTGATTACGGTCATTGCATTGGTCATTGCCACTGTCATTATTGGCTGACAGCTGACACATTGGCTGGCTGGCTGGCTGTGTCATTACATTATTACACACATTGTTGCTGGCCATTACTGGCTGGTTACGTTGGTTGGACACATTTAATATTAGCTGGTTACACACACACACATTGAAGCTGGCTGGCCAATATTGGCCATTGGCCATTGCCACATTGGCCATTGGTCATTATTATGTTGGTTGTTGCTGAGTTGAGTTAATATTGAAATATTGTTATTATTGGTTGTTGGCCATGGTGTTGTTGTTATTGTTAGCTGCTGGCCACACACACACACATTATATTGTTGGCTGGCTGTATACCATTGCCATTATTGTTGTTGGTTTACTATTGGCTATTACGTCATTGTCATTGTATTATTGTATTGCTGGTTGACATTGAAGAGTTGGTTGAAAGACATTATTATTGTCATTGGTTATGAGTTGTTGAAGGACACACACAGCCATGCCACACACACACACATTGTTGGTCATTATATTATTACAGCTGTATTGGCCATTGGCTACACATTATTATTATTGTTGAAGAGCACATTGTTGCTGTTTGTTACATAATAATATGGTTGGAATATTGAAGGTTGACATACACACACACACACACACAATAATATTGGTTGGTTGGTTATTGTTATTACACATTATTGGCCAGTCATTGCCACATTATTGCCACATTATTATTGGTCATTGGCTGACACATTACATTGATGATATTGGTTGATGACATTGCTGATGGCTGATGTTACTATTGGCTGGCTACATTGTCATTGCTGGCTGGCTGATAGTTGGCTACATGCCACACACACACATTATTATTAATAGGCTGGCTGTTGGCTACGGGTTATTGGCTGGTTACACATTGGCTGCCGCCGCCATTGCCGGCTGGCCACAGCTGCTGTTGGCCAGCTGGCTACGCGGGTTACAAGCTATTGGCTACGCTGGTTGGTTGTTATTGAAAGTTGTTGTTGTTGTTGGTTATTGGTTGTTGGCTGGTTGGCTGTTGCTGTATTGGAGTTGCTGTGTTGCTGGCTATGCTGCATAGCTGTTGCTGTTATTATGTTGAGTTGTTGTTGGTTGTTATTGGTTACTGGCTGGCTGGCCGGTTAAGTTGCTGCTGGTTACACATATTGGTTGTTGCTGGTTAGTTTTCGCCAGCTGGCTGGCTGGTTGGCGCGTTGATAGCTGGCCACATACTGGGGCTGCTGCTGTTGGCTGCCATTGGCTGGCTATTGGTTGAGCGTTATTGGAAGCAGCGGCTGCTGGCTGCTGCCATTGCTGCTGGCTGGTTGCTGGCTGCTGGCTGGCCAGCTGCTGGCTTATGCTGGTGCTGAATAGCTATGGCGCTGTTGTTGCCATGTTGCCATTGGCTGCTGGTGCTGTTGCTGGCTGGCTATTGCTGCTGCTGCTGGCTGCCAGCTGCCATTGCTGCTGCCATTGCTGGCTGCTGCCAAAACCGTACTTCCCTTTATTTTGCGTTGGTACTTTTTACATGGTTTGGCCTATCAGACCCGCCATGTAGAATAAACGCATCACACTACAGAGTACCATCGGTGATGCGGAATTCTGTTCAACGACAGATTTAATGGACTAAATTACATTTTCATTGATATTAACACTTAAATACTTTTCTCATATTTGAAAGTCGTGGATAACCATTATTACAGACTATCAATTATAATTATCGTGTTTAAAAATTGTCTTTCTGATATTTACGTATAGGTTCCAAAAATATAATATTATCGTCTGCCCAGCGAAGCGGGTGGTATCAGCTAGTATATATATATATATATATATACACCTTCTCTAACCATTTTATTGTTGTTGCTTTACGGTGGGCTACCCTTTCGAATTTGGCCATATAAATACGGATTCCAGTTCACTAGATATTTTTTTTGGTTATATCTCTCTGATCTTTTTTTTTTTTTTCACTGGGGTTGTTGCTTTCTGGCGGAGCTGCCAGTCTTTGAATTCCGCTTATATGAATACGGATTCCAGTTCGCCAGATATTTTTTCTTTATACACTTCTCTGACGCATTTATTTTTCTCCATTTGGTTGTTTTACGCTGGACAATTCTTTCGAATTTGCCACTGAATCAGTCGACCAGCTTTTTTTTTCTCTCCCTGTGTCTGAATACTTTTTCTCTCGCTGCAATACACCTACTGGTCTCACAATGGAGCTTTGATGGATGTTTTTTTTTTTTAGCCAATCATGACAGTAGATTTCAGGCCTCCTCGTTTCTAAACGTAAACTTTGTATTGTTTTAACCAATCAGAGGTTATGATTTTGGCGCTTCCTTTGTTGAACGTACACTTCTCAGAGTTTCTAAACATTCTTTATTGTCCGTTACTTCTGTTTAGAAATTTTTCATTCTGTCATGTTTCC